>VZTJ01005385.1:491222-527960 GCA_013397795.1 Orthonyx spaldingii | reverse complement strand
AGCCAATGGGCGCGCAGCACAACACGCGTGCTGCCCTCCACATGGGCGCCCCGCGCCGCCGCGCGCCTTAAAGGGGCCGCGCCCCCGCCGCGCCCCGCGCACGTGCGGGCCCGGCTCCTCCGGCGGCGCCCCCCCGCCCGGGAGCGGCGGGACCGCTCCGAACCCGGCCCTGCTCTGCCCCCGCCCGGCGCTCCCGTGCCCGCGGGGGGGGCCCGGCCCCGCTCTGCCCCCGCAGCGCTCCCAAGTTCTGTCCCGTTCCTGCAGAACCTTCCTGCGCCGTCCCGGGTGACAGGCTGTGGGTGCGTGTGACAGGGCTCTGGCGTGTCCTGCCCCCAGCCGGCGAGGTGGCCGCACGGAAGGGAAAAGTCGAACCCTTTCCATGGATAGAAGCAAGGACAGGAGGGAGCCCGTTGGAAAGGGTCGGCACACGCAGTGCCTGCCCGTTGGGAAACACCTCACACTGCGGCTGCCTACGGCTAACGTGAGCAGCATTTCCCTTTGTACGGCCCTTTTGTCAGTAGCTTGCAAAACTAAATTGAATTCCAATTATCCGCTGGGAAATTTTCCATTCTAAGTATCTACCTCTGACTAACTTCTAGTTTTTGGCTGGGAGAAGATACTGAAGTAAAGGAAAAACAAACTGGTTAGAAAAACCAAAGCTTCTTACGGAAGGAATGGGATTGAAAAAAACAGATTTTCATATGAGAATTTTCATTTTACCTGACAACATTAAGGAATTCACAAACTGAAAACTCCGCTGAGGAATGGCCACTGAAGGGGCAGACCCAAACGCTTATGAGATGGGCTGTACTGGTTTGTGGAGCTTGGGGCTGACTCTAAAGGTGCTTCTCTTTCCCACCGCCCGTACTGGGCGGTCAGGGCGATGTCTCGTCCTTGCTGGGCGTGTGGCTGATGGCCTCATGTACTGCACGCTCATCTGACCCTCCTCTGCAGATGCAAGGAGTCATTTCCTCCTGGGCTTTGCCATGAACTCATCCCTGTGTTATCTGACTTCCTCACAACAGTAATGAGTGTATCATCATCACACACGAGCAGAAGATGCAGACAACTATGAGCAGAAGAGGTAGATAAAATATAGACGAAGATAAAGCCTGGCCAAAAGAACTCACCTGGGCTGCCTTTGGGCAGGGGTAGCTCATGGAGGGACAAGTTTCATTTCTCATGGAACTTTTCAGCCGCTTTCCAATCATCTCTGCAAACCACCTCACCAGCTCCTCCCAGCTCCTGCAATGAATGAAGGAGTTTTACCACCAGGAATGCCTCCCATCAGCCAGCCCAGTTCCCCAGAGCAGCCGCCTGGGCTGTGTGCTGAGCTCAGCCTGTGTGACAAAGGCGGGAGTGCTACTGAAAGTCACACAATGCACGCGGCCTTAGGGAGCTCAGTAAGAGCTACTCCAGGGCAGACTGAATCTGACATCTCTCAAGTTCTTCCCTTTGTAACCTGGACGCTTTCAGGTTCACTTTGCATGTGTTGTGTGTGACTGTATGTGTCAGATTCAAAAATCGGATTGTCTGATCCTAGCGGAGGAGCCAAGGATGGCCCAGCACCTGGCAAATGCAGCTGGAGAGCAGCAGGAGCCCTGGTGGGACACCCCCAGCTTGGGCTGGCTGTGCTGTGCATACTGCGGGACTGTCACTCTGCAGGGCTTAGACTGGTCAGCTGGCACTTCAAAAAGTTGGACATCCAGACAACAAGGTGACTTGGACTTCTGTCTGAGGGGAACACACAGCTGGGACAAGCATTTTGCACTCCAAGCTGATGGTGTGGGCTGCAGGGTTGCAGACCAGAGACCTGCTGGCTCTGCACCCTGCAAGGGCTGCAGACGCTGGGGTTTTAGTGAGTGAGGAAAAAAAAAAACCAAAATAACAAAAATGAGTCATTAGAGGAGCTTATGGAGCATACAAGAGGCAAGGCTCTGACTGACTGAGGGTGCTTGATTGAACACAGCTTTTGAAAGAAACCTTTTTAGGTACCATACAATAGTTTAGTCCTGTGCTCAGTTAATGCTTTAGCAGGAGGCAAAACATTCCTTCTTCTGCCTGCTCACATCTTTAGCAATACTAATCTCCAATGAGAGTTGTTTGTTTTGAAACCTTGAGCTCTGTGGGCTCTTGACTGCTAAGCTGGCTTCTAGCTTTGGCAGCTCAAAGTGTAAATCAGTGTCATTAAACATTCATATCAGAGCAATGTTTCCTGATTAAATTTATTTATTGCAAGTTTTTGGACCTGGCTGATGAAGCAGCTTGGGTACACATCTAGAATCCATCAACTGTATATTCATCTACCTCTGGAGGGTTTTATGGAAGGGTTTTCGCTGAATCATTTGACACTTACTGGGGACAGGGATAAACCAGAACACTTTCATTATCTGGGTTACACTTACATTATCTGGGTTGACTTTGTGAACACTTTAGGGACAGTGTTTAAAACTTTGTGTATGTGTTCGAAGTACAAGAGGTCCAATTTCTACCCCATTATGCTCCACACTTGGGAAGAGCAGGCACTGGGCTACCTCCACAACCCTGCCAGACACAGACCTCAGGGGCTCAGGGCACCAAGGGGGCACCAAGGGGTCACCAAGGGGGCAGAGTGGCTTGGTCTGAAGTCAGAGCTCTCCTTCCCATCAGGCCGCCCAGCCTTGGGGACTCTGCTCGAGGTTTTGCTGCTCTTGCTCGCATGGGCCACTCCTGACAACAACCCATGGCAGAAATCTCTTCCCAGGAAGAGAAGGCTCCTGCAGCTCCTGAGCAGGTGGCACTGCAGATGGCACTGCTGGAGCTGCCACGTCCAGCCCTACATTAGGGGATCAGGGGCCTCTTCAGTTTCCATCTGTAGTTTTAAAACTTTCAGTCAAATCCTTTGACTAATGTTTTTTAAATCTTCTCTAAAGATTAGATGTAACTAATGAGAATTTAAACCTTTTGTCTCCTTATAAGCATATATAGTTTCAGAGGCGAGCCTTTTTACCTGTTTTGAGGGAATGCCGAGGGCATTTTATCTTCTTACCTGTGTATTATTTCCTGTTTAGTCAGTCCTTTAGATCGCATTGGCTGATACTCAGATGGCACAGATATTGATCTCTACTGTGTTATGGCTGTAGCTGAGCCTGAAGGAAATCACTCCAAAACATTCCGAGTGGTGAATTTAGATAATACCTTAATCATAAAGCTGGGTTGTTGTAAATGCTTTTCTTTGTTTTGAGAGTTATTGATGGCATTATATAAAGTTTGAATGGGCTTAGATTTATTTAGATAAAATTATGATGTTCATATATAGACAGTGCAGGAAAAAGCAGCAGTGTTTATGGGGCTCATCATCTTTCCTTATATCCACCCTTCTCCCCCCCACAAAACAGACAAGATTTGAAAGAAGATGAAAAATTTCCATTTGAGGATGACACTGTCTTGCAATGGCACAAGATTCACCTAATACCCTACACATACCCTATACTAGGGATGTGATGGATGTTAAAAAACCCCACTTCAGCTGTGCAGACACGGAGGAATAACCGCAAGAGTGCTGGAGACCTGACAATCTCCTCTCCTGCTTGTTTCCCTTCTGGCTGTGCAGCAAACAGCTTCTCTGTGCTCAAACCATCCTCAGGATTTCTGCATCCCGTGACCAGCAGTAAGTTTAGCTTTCTGGCAATATTCATCTCTGTGACTTTTCCCCCAGCCCAGAAATGACTCATTAATTTCCTGACCTTTCTGAGGTCTCACAATCCCTGTGAGCCAGGGCATCACCCCGGCGCTGGTGGCTGTGCAGGGACTGAGCTCCATGTTTCCGTCCTGAATTGAAAACTCTCGGCATCCCTCTGCCCCAGCTGAGCTCCGCAACTCAGCTTCTAGCACATGGGAATTCTGCTCCTCCCTCACTCTGAATAAGCAACTTTTCAGTTCAGGCATCTGAATAATCTGTCTGGAGTCACTGGAATATGTGACTGCCCAAAGTTTTATCTCCTGCTTAAATACTTTGTTGCTCAGGGCCTAAATTATGACTGAACATGAACGCTTAAATGAGTGTTAATTCTCCCTTTTCAGGCTTCACACTAAATAAGAAATCCCACCAACTGTGATCACATGAAAGCAGGAGTTTATCTCAATGTGTTTGTTTTGAAATTCAAGTACTGAACGCAGAAAAACCCACAAGGGTGAAAATAATTAGTGCTGTTTCCTACTGAACCATTCTGACTTTCTCTGTAATCCTTTTATTTGGGTTTTAATGATGAATAAATTCTTATTGTAAATATTTAATCATGGAGAGTGGTTAAGCAGGATGTGTGTGATGAACAGGTCTCACACAGATCTGCTGATATGGCTGAAAACTTGCCCATTCCTCCCACAGCGGCACCTGACATCCACCCTGGGGCAGCGCTGGGAAGTGCGGACACCGGATTCATGGCTCTCAGACACTCCCCAGATTCCTTCTGGTTTTACCCAGTAATCCCTGTAGTGGTCCAGGAACTTCAGCACGACATAAGGACAGTTTATATTATGCCCATAATATGTAATTAATAATATTTCTACTATAATAGCACACGCTGCTACAGATGAGCTCAAGGGAAGACCCAAGCACTTGTTGGGCTCCTGGAGCTCACACCTGGGGTGGTCTTTTCCTGGCACGCTGCTGCATCCCATGGTCTTCACTTGTGCAATCCGAGCAGGTCCAGGTTTGAGCTCGAGATGGGCCCAGAAACACGGGGCAGTATCAGCTGTGCAGGTCTCTCAGCAGGTAAGAACCTGACCTTGTGTGGTTTGCAACAGCGCAGGGAAACTGCAGCAGGAACGGGCTGTGCTCAGCTGCAGAACACGCTGCTGGAACTGCTGAGCAACAGGGGAGGGAAAGGTCCATCCAAAGTCCACAGGCTGCACGCTGAGGTCTCCCAGGTCTGGAGCAATGGCTGACGGAAACACGAACACTGAACACCTCACCGCAGCCTGCTGCAAATATGGTCTGTGCTTAAAACACCTGCTTGGAATGATAGAATTACATCTACAAAATACACAGAACAACACAATTCTTCTTCCCCGAGAACTGGGAGGGTCTCTGTGTGGCTTGGAGTCACCTTTTAACTGCATTAAAGGGCGTGCCAAGTGATGAACCCTGGGAGACGACAGCTACCGACCGTGTTCTTCTGCGTAAATGAACCCCCGCGACAGCGCTGGGTGCGCTGAGACCCTCAGGGCAGCGCATGAGACCCCTGGTGCAGCGCTGGGTGCGCTCGGGACAGGGCTGGGAAAATCCAGGGCAGCGCTGACACCCCCGGGGCAGCGCCGAGAACCCCCAGGGCTGCGCTGACACCCCCGGGCTGCCCTGGTTCCCGTTCCCGAGCCGGGGTTCGGCGGTGCCGGGGTCCGGCGGTGCCGGGGTTCGGCGGTGCCGGGGTCCGGCGGTGCCGGGGTTCGGCGGTGCCGGGGTCCGGCGGTGCCGGGGTTCGGCGGTGCCGGGGTCCGGCGGTGCCGGGGTTCGGCGGTGCCGGGGTCCGGCGGTGCCGGGGTTCGGCGGTGCCGGGGTCCGGCGGTGCCGGGGTTCGGCGGTGCCGGGGTCCGGCGGTGCCGGGGTTCGGCGGTGCCGGGGTCCGGCGGTGCCGCTTTCCAGCTCCGGGACCGAGCCCCGGGGCCGCCCGGCACTTCCGGCAGCCGCCGCCAGAGGGAGCCCCGTGCAGCCGCATCCCCGGGGCGATCCCGGAGCGATCCCGGGGCGATCCCGGAGCGATCCCGGGGCGATCCCGGAGCGATCCTGGGGCGATCCCGGAGCGATCCCGGAGCGATCCCGCATCAGTCCCGGCAGCGGTCCCGGAGCTATCCCGCAGCGATCCCGCAGCGACCCCGCACCAGTCCCGCTGCAATCAAGGCTTCCCCACGCAGGGCTGGTGCTGCTGATGGAAAGGACACCCTGTGTTTCCCCACACAGCGAAGAGGCTGACCCTGCTCAAGGCCCTTCCCCGCAGAGCCGTGGCCTCGGCCCTGCAGTCTGGGTCCCCGTCCCCATCCTTGTGGACCCAAGGGCGAGCAGTGCTGGGGACAGGACGCAAAGTGCCACCAGCAGCCATCCATCCCCAGCCCCGAGCAATCCCTGTCAATACCCCACAACAAACGTCAGTGTCCGTAACTGATCGTGTGAGGAAAACGCACTGCCGTGGTGAAGGTGTGGAGCAGTTTGGTACTGACATTGTGTGACTCCAGTTCCTGAGGGTCAACCACTTGATGGATGGGAGCTGGTGTATTTAAGGGAGATTATTACAGGGCTGCTGAATAGCAGCATTTGGACTTGTCTGGAGCAGCGTTTCGCAGCCGTCAGGCGGCTCTCCAGGGAGGCTGTGACCTCCGAGGGACACAGGAACCGGGCTACAGAAAATAGGAGGAAAAAATATTTGCTGCTCCCTGCAAGTTCATTTAAATTGAGGACTCAGCAAAAAACACTTAATAGATGTTTCTTGCCTTTGATGATTTAACCAAAGCTAACCTAGTGCAAGGGAAAAATGGACATGTTCCGCTCTGTTTGCTACAGTCAGTAAAGATACAGAATATTAAAAATAAAATGAAGTTGTTAGAAAAATTACAAACCTATCATCAATGTCTGAACATAACTTAAACCCACACAGGAGTGTATTAAGCTCTTCAGAGAAAGTCTCTGCACAAGGACAGTGCAAACACCAGCTAAATAACTTCTGTGCCAACATCCTCTTTTACTTTTAAACGTTTTCTACAATATATGTGTGAAAAATAGAAGTGCTTGAATGGCACAAGCCAATTCAATTTGATGAAAAGTCTGAAAAAGGGTTTCATTTAGATTTATGATAAACGGCTGCATGGCTCATAAAAAGACAATTTTCCTTTTGCTGTTTCTATGTACTCATGCTTGTATCAAACAACTGGATATCATAATACATGGCCATATTAAAATGGAATGATAGCAAAAGCAGGTCTTAAGGAACAGCAGCTCTAAAAATCATGCTTTGTGCTTGCAGTGGGATAACACTCCTGGACACTTTAAAATAAAACCTCAGTAACAAAATGATGTTAGAAATTACCTGCCTTTTTCAAAACAGATACTGAAAAGTAAGAGAGTTGGAAGTTTGGCCATATCCTACCATGTTTGTCTGCGTCTGCTCTGGGAAGGGCCAGAGCCATCACACAGCCACAGTCTGGTTTAGGAGGCAACGTGCGCATAAATTATTCAGCACTCTCAAATCTAAAAATCAATGCTCTATGCTGGGTAATCCAGCTTAATGTAACAGCCAGAAAACCCATTTATGAGCAATTTTAGAATAGCTTTTCCCACAAAACCTCAAGGTTGCAGTAGTAACAGGGAACAAGAGGAGGGAGCCTCTGCCTCTCCATGTTACACACAGGTACCCACGTGCCATTCTGCAGGTGACAGCGAGAGCTGGCTGCACCCTGACCTCCCCGCGCAAGGTGGAGGAGCTCTACGTCAAGAGGTGACAAAGCCTTTTTCACTGTTCTTACTCCCTGGAGTAGCTGTACTGTTCTGCTCAAGCCCTCACACACCTCGGACTTGTTCAGAGGCCCTGGGGCTCACCGGGACTCACCGGGGGCTGCACCACCACGACTGGGGTACGTCACAGCTGTGCACAAACAAACAGACACCAACAGTAAATTCATTTACATTCCCTCCAGCACCACGCACACTATTAGGCCTTCAATAATTAATACTTTAGCTTATGATGTACGTTTCACCCCAGGATCTCAAAGCACTCTGCAGTGTGTGGGGATGGATTTTTATTTTGCTGGAGTAAATAGGGTAGAGAAAGATTAACTGATTGACCAAGGTCATGCTGCGTTAACATTTTATTTCTGCTCTAACGTTTAACTGGATAGCTGCTGTGACCTTGGAAAGCTGGAAGAAAGCTGCATTTTAAAGCTAACAATGTAAGGATAATCTCCCCTAAAGTGTACCATATGTTCGTGATTAGGCAAAAGAAAAAGCATCAGAAGAATTGCTGGTCGTGCAAGTGTTTGCAGTGTTCTCTAGGGTATAATAGCTGCAAATTTCAGTGGAGTCTGGGAGAAGTGGATGTAAAACTCCCCTCTATTTCAAGGAAAAATGGTTCCTCAGCATCCCTGGGCTCTGCTGGAAAATCAAGCTTGGTTATCCAGGGAAGTTTCTCAATTAGAAAAGCTGAGGTGACAAGGTGCTCAGGAACCAATGTGTTCTGCTCTGCCTGGCTCCGTGCTCTGCACATGCGTCCACTCCTCCCACTGAGCCGTGCACTTGCCAGCTCTGATTCCCCCTACAACAACTAACCTCAGCAACATCTCCTTTGGGCCTCTCTGCTCATTTTATCCCATCAGCACTCACAAGCTCACTGAGGGTGTATACTCTGGGCTACCCTATGGCACAGGCATGTGCTGGGAGCCACCACGCTGCACTCCTGCACAGCTCTCTGCTGCCATCAGCACCAGCCTGACTGTCCCAGGGTTCCAGCTGGGCTGTCGTCCTCTTGTAATGAACATAAACTTAACTCATTGCCAATGTATTCTCAAGGGGATGAGGATGTTGTCACATTTGACTGTCTCAGGGCCCTAAATTGATGCTGCGAAGTCACACCAGTCACAAACCCTGACCAGAAGCTCTCAGACAAGAGCTCTGGGCTGCAGGAAAGGAGCCACTTGACTTGGCACAGAAAGAAAACAATCTTTTTTCTCCACGGCTCCCCTAGAAGTGAGTCAGTAGGCCTGACGAACAGAAAACACAAGTTACCATAGAAACTCGCATGCCTTCCACCAGGCGGAGAAAAAAATGTAGGCCAATATTTCTGCTTAGCTGGCTCCTGCTCTGGCAGCTCCTGCCCGCTGCGTCCCAGGGCTCCACCAGCAGCTTGCAGTTATTTTGCCCCCAACTGTGACAGGCCCTTTCCCCACCTTGGGAAGCTGCTGCTGTGCCCATGAACGCGCGGCCACGTGGGCACACATAGGGACAGGGATGCCACAGCTGCTGAGCCAGCACCAGGCTGCTGTTGGGGGACCCCAAATGAGGAGCCCACTGACCACAGCAGGAGTGGGAAGAGCCCCTGGCACAGCAGCCCCAGCCCACATCAAGTGGCATCTTCCCTGGCCTTCTGCTGTGAGCCTGGCAGGAAGGGCTGGAGGAAGAGTGGAAGTAATGGCTTTGAAATTGAATGTTTGTGCTGGATTATTCCAGCCACCTTTGATTTAAATAAACTCCTGTTTCTCATCTGCAAAAGAACGAGCCCTCAGAGGGTGCAAAGCCATGCAGGCCACCCATGTGTGCAGAGCCCTCTGGGATGCTTGAAGAGCAGTGGGTACGTGACATGTGCGATCTCTGCTGAACCAGCCTTCAGTTTATTGTGTTCCCCGATCACATGCTGTTCTTGGGGTTCACTTTAATTGTACCACAGTGCGCATTGCTTTCCTTCTTCCCTTGCTTCTTTGATTGTGGATTGCATTTTTTTGTAGATTGCCCAGTGGCCCCTGGATATTCAGTGGGCTGTTATGCTGTAACTGGACCATAAATAAAACCAATCTAGCAAAAGGAAGAAAGTCCACTTTCACCCTATTTTTACTGTAATTTTTTGTATCTCCCTTCTAAGAAAAAAAACCCCAAAGCACAATAGACCTTTGAAACTGCATTTGGGCACAGGCTAGTGTAAACCCAGTACCCAGCTTTGCCCACTGGATAGAATCCCCTACCATGTCTTGAAGCCCAGGATAACACAGCCATGAGACAACAGAGAGCTGGGCCCATGCCAGCCCTGTGCCCTGTGCCAAGCTCTGGTTCCATCAGGGGGAGTTAAAGGAATGTGACCAAAATGATGGAGAAAGCCTTTTCCTCCAGCATAACCCAGCCACCAGCATGGAGAGGATATTTGTCAGTTCAGCTCAACAGTTTCCAGAAAACATACATAATTTAAGGTGCATAATTTAAAAGAGCTGCCCATGGTTAATGAACGGGCTCGGGATCTTGACAGCTGGAGAGACAGGTGGTGGGTGGTAACACCTCTCTTCTGAAAGGGCTTTTGGTTTGAGGGCAGAAGGGAGCATCTCAGTCTGTAAGTGATCTATGTTGTTTGGGCAGTGATGTGACTGTTGGGTTTAATATAATTTTCAAATCTCTCGAGGTAAAGAGAGTTTAATGCAATTATCTACTGATTGTGAATGAAGACATACCCTTAACACCCAAATTCCTAGAATACATTTACTTTAAGACATCCTAGGAGGAAAATGTTTCTTTTCACTGTAAAATATTGAGAGAAAGAATAATAAAAGAACTAATGGAACTGTTGTGTTCTTTAAAAAATGGCAAAAGAGGGCAGTTCAGCCGCACGCCTCCCCAGCTGCTGGACTCCAGCAGCGCCCCATGCCCCAGCAGCCCCTCATACCCAGGCAGCCCCTCAGAGCTGCCACGGCTTCTGCAGAGCTCCAGAGGGCATGAGGAACCTGCTTCCAGAGTGACACCCGGCTTTATTCCTGGATCTGCTGTGGCCTTGGGAAAGGGACTCCACACCCTTCTCTGTTTACCCTGACACCATTTGTTTGAGGCTGTTTGGTTTTTTCTGCCTTGAAAGCTTGTTTTCCATGACAAAATCTACCTGTTTCAGCAGTGACACTAATGTCCCCCTGATTTTTAATAGTTACTATAACATAGCTAACTAATAATCACTGGGTTTATTTTAGATATCTGCTTTGGGAGAGCAAGAATCAGTAAAACTTATTTTACAGCTAAAATTACTTCATGGGTTTAAAGAAAGTAGAACAAAATTCAGGAGAAACTTTGCAATGTTTTCACAGGGGAAGTGACAGTCTAATTCTGCTAATTCTGCCACTGCTGGATTCAGTATGTGGGGCACTTCCCACTGGGAAGGAATGAGTAAGATAGCGTACAGTTAAAAAAATAAAAGTCATAAACTTACTAGAAAATGAGAAGTTGAGGCTGTGCTAAAACTCAACAATCATTTCTAGAAGGTCAAAAGTCTGCAAACACCAAACCTAACTGCAAACAGGATCACTTGGTGAGCTGCTGCCCCTGCTCATGTCAAGGGGCAACCCACACCTGCCTTCAGTCCGTTGTGTGTTGGCTGAAGCCATGCTGACACCCAGCCTTAAAAGTGGAGCATGTTGAATTTAAATGTTTCTTTCCACACTGAAGTTACCAGAGCTCCGTTGTACAGAGCTTTATATGTTGAAAGGAAGGGAGTTAATTGGTGAGTGATCAAAGATTTCTGCCTGGTAATTTACAATCATTCCAGGGCAGGATTCCTGTGGAGAGGAAAAGCAGGCATCAGTAGGATGCTAAATGATGAAAGGCTCCTATGGAGGCAGTTATATATTCACCCAAATCTCCTGTAAAAATGCAGCAATCTCCTAAGAATTATAAATCTGCTTTTCTGCAGAGGAGCCCCAGGGTCAGCACTGTGCATCCTCTGCACCACAAAAATGGAGAGTAACAAAGACTTCTCCCTCCTTTTTGCACTTCCACTGCCAGCCATTGTGTCCCCTCTCCTTGCCTGGGTTTTCGAGAACCTCTGCTTGCCAGCACCAGGTGAGTGATTGAATAGCACGAGTTGCATGAGTGAAACTACTTCCATATAGCAACAGAATCACCCCCTGAGCCCAGCAGCACCATCAGAGCCCTCCCATCCCCAGACACACACTGCCATGGTCACCAGCCTCCACAAGGATGGAAACACTACTCCTTGGAAAGTACTCGGAAAAGGCGATTTTAATCCTGCAGATGCACATTACTCACCACAGTTACTTTTACAACAGCAACAAAATAATGAAGATTGGTGATTAACCTAAACTGTTCACACTGCAGATACCCGTGTCCCTTGCTGGAAGGTGATTTGCCCCCAGCTAGGCTGGCTGGTGCTCCCACATTGAATGGAGGGAGAGGAGGGAGGCTGCTGCCAGCTGCTGGTGAGCTGCGGGATTCGGGGGGCTCTGGGCAATTCTGCAGGCCTGACCCCAAGGGTGAGCTTTTACATCCCATTCCACTGGGGACAAAAAGTGATGGACGGCATCTTCACAGCTCCGACTGTGACTGCATATGTACATCTTTACATCAGGGAAAGCAGCAGCTGCTGCCTTCATTAGGCACTATGAGCTGGGTCATGCAAGCATGGCCAGGGTGGGATGTGACCGCTAATGGAGCTCCCATTTCACTCAGCTGATGTCACAAAGGGCCAGGCACAGAAGCCACCTCTGCTCGTGGTGTCACAGCGTCACCCCATGCAGCCCTGGGCGGAACCTTGCTGGGCCCTCTCCAAACACTGCCACAGCCTCTGCTAGGTCTGAGCCCACAGCCTGCCCACAGCCTCCAAGCAGGCACGGAGCTGTCACTCCTCCAGATTCCCCACACAGAGACCTGCCCGTGGTCAGAGCCCCAAGCATCCCAAACTTGGCTTTTCCTGCATGGCCTCCCTGCATAGCCATGCTCTGCTCTCTATTCCCACACCATGCTGAAACCAGATGTCTCGTCTGCTGCATGTCTGCTGGATTTAACTCTCAGTGTTCTGTGTACCAAATTGTCTTTATGCTATTAAGAATTGAAAGGAAATATTTTATATGACTGGAAAGTGTGCTGTGCTAATGATTTCAACTGGCTTGAATAACCCTAGATAATTTTTTTCTCCCACTTTCTCCCAATTTGAAAGCTCAATTAATTTTGAGCTACAACTCTGTCTATCATTTCAACCACATGTGGCAGAGTGAGAATTCATGCGAGATAATGGTTAATTTTTGGTATCTTCTGCTGCCTAATGACAGGTGTGCTGTCCTAAATAATTAGCTTTCAAAAAGGGATCCCCTTAACCCTTTTCTGAAACTGGGTAGTGATCTCGGTTTTACTTCATTAAGCTCTTGACAGCTCAATGTACTCACATCTGTTACTGTTTGGTAGTTTGATTCCAAGAACACAAATTGCTTCAAGAACTGGCAACAAATTCATTCAGGCTCATGATGCAGATCAAAATCCATCTGTTTACTAATCAAAAGCCATATTTTAATCGTAGTAAAGCAGTGGTGTCAGCAATATCCTAACTTAGACCTTCTTTCTGCCCTAAACATGATAGGTAGGACTCTTTCCATAAGCTGCATTTATTTGAATTGGATGTTTAAATGCATCTAAGGATTCTAGAGTCTGATATTCCAGTCTTGCCTACAGGATTTTATCAATCTGCTTGCCCTGGACAGTGTTATCAGACATTTTGTACCTACAGGCTGAACTTGAAGGTCTGTTACATCAGTCACTTCTGATATGATTCTAAATTAGAACCAGAGAGGAAAACAATGTGATGAATCAAATTTTAACTTGAGTTTCCAGTTATTTGTTTTATGGAGTAAAATCCTTTGCCTACCACAGCCATGATAAAGCTGACTGATGTCTGTGAAAGTCCACCTGTGCTCAGGTATGTAGGAGGAATTAACTGAGGAACTGCAGCTTCATCATTCCCAAAACTTGGAGAATAGCCCATGCTACATCTGGCCAAACCCCACTGCTGGCCAAGCTCCAGCAACCTGACATCACCACAGCCCTGGCTGTGCCACAGGCTGGGCCTAGGCCTTGGCAAAGGAGCTGCTGCCTTGGATCCTCCTCAGATCCAGAGCAGGGAAAAACAGTCCTGCCCTGCTGGATGGACACCGGCATGGGAGCAGCTCTCGGGAGAAACACGGGGAAAGGCCAGGGACCACAAGGGCTGTCAGCTCTGCCCTTGCATGGGGACAAGAACGCACATCAACCACTGAGCATTTCGGTGAGCAAATCTGTCAGTTGAACTCATGCAGCTTGTGGTGCTGGCTGGAGCTCTGCTAAAGAGCTCTAGAGCTCTCTGGGAGCAATGAATTGCAGCACTGAAGCCATCAGTGAATTCCTGACCCAGTGAAAATCCAAGAAGTTTTGATGCTAATTATAGATTTCACCCATTATTTTCTTTAACATATGGTAAATCAGTGAGATCCCAGTTTATTCCTACCTGGAACGAAATGCCTAAGGGATTTTACAAGCTGGTTAACCCATGACCACTACATTAAGGCTCCAAAACAAATGTAGCCCATTTGCTCAGGGATGACAGATTAATAAATTGTTCCACCTCATTATCCCTGTAATTTCTGATGGCATTGCTTGGAGGAAGTCTGGCAAATGACATTGGCCAAAGATCAGTGCTCCTTTTTCAAAAACATTATTATAAACCTTAATACAAACATAAATGATTCAGTGGAGTTATGAAAAGGCAGTGGAAGTCCAGGTTCAGAAGTTCAGGTTCAAACCATTCTTGGCAGTGTAAGGATAGAGCCCATGGTGCGGAGCCCTGTGCTGGGCACAAGGAGTGGCAGCTGAAGCAGATGTGACCACGTTTCCCACTGCTCTTGGTGCCTGTCCCTGGCCATGCGGGTGCTGCCCCACACCCACCAGAGCCACCAACACCAACAGGCTGCTCCCAAATCCTTCCTCTGGCTGGAACATCAATTCAAAATATTAGAGAGGATGAACAGGAGCTTAGATAGAGTTTTACAATTCCAAACCCATGAATCAGGATGAGGACTCTCTCGAGCCAAGCTTTAAAATAGTGCCTTATTTTAAGCTTCCGTGCTTTGCAATGTCCCTAATAATCTTCAAGCCTGCAGGGTCAGTTTTGCAACTTTCTGTCAACAACTGCAAAAATGAATAGAATATTTAAAGAAACAAAACTCATGCCTGCAGGAGTGAAGGAAAAGGTGAATATCATGGAAGCTGTGATGAAATTATGAGACCTGGAAGCTATGAAATACAACTTTTAATATACAAAGATGAGACCAGCTACAAACATGCAGAAGTTTACATATTGATTAGTCTTGGCAGGGAAGCTCATAAAACCAGAAGGAAATAGGAGGAAAGTTGTGGCTCAAAATAATTCCTCTTGATGGTGACAGTTGTGTATTTTCTATGTAAATATATGTAAACTTAGTGGATAATGTGTAGAACAGAGCAGGCTGGAGAAAACTAAGCAAAGATACTCCTTTTTGGAATTGCTTCTATATCTGTGGAAATAGGTGAAGATCTGCTAAACTGTAGAGTGGACAGTTTGAAAAGGATTGTGAAGAGAGCTGAGTAGCACGGTGTGAACAGAGCAGTGCACCCAGATCCTGAGCAGCACATGGGCTTTCAGACCAGGATTATGCATGGAATCACAAAAGCTTTTTGTTTTCAGAGGAACAAATAAAAATCATAAAAACACTAAGGTAAAGACTGTCTCATGTGCCAAGCCTGACAAGGAGCACAAAATAATCTTAAACCAGCCAAAAACAGTGTGTGAGGAATTATCCTTGTCAAGGGAAACTATACTGGTGAAGTAGTTTCACTACTTCTGCTGGAAGTGACTGCATGGAACTGCTGGGTGACTGCAGCAGCAACCTATTATCCAGTTATAGTCTGGTTTGCTACTACAGAATGGATGAAGTAGATAAAAAATTAAAAGTTCCTGTAAGTAAAGATGCCAAGCAGAAACAAACATGTATTTTATTTGGCAGCAAACACTGTCACTAAAGCACCTGGCATTTAAAATGTTGATGTTTGTATCTTTCTCTCTGAATATTTTAAGCAGGAAGAACTGCTCTGGAGAAAGGCTTATAGTAGGGAAGGGACTATAACCATCAACCTCTGCCATGTTAGAGATTAATTCATAATGTCACTTCACTGAAAAATTACTCGTATTTCACCTCTCTTTTTTCCAAAGGTCTTTAATTCTCCCTGTGCAAAGGAATGTTATTTTTGCTGTTCAATTACATTTCAACCATTCAGTCAGACTCAGCTCTACATAAACGTATGGATCCTTGTTTCAGATTCCCTTGCTCAGCTTTTACTTCATGAAGACAAGAGCTGTGTGCCAAGGTCACAACTGATTAATCTTGACCCATGAACCTTGAAAGAATAAAGTCTTACTATAAATGTATTACTCTACATAGTAAAGGCAAATGTACTCTGTATCCATGACAAATAATGAACTCATTTTTTCTGGCTTTACTCTTTAGTTGCTAATTAACCACTTACATACAAGATCTGTTAATTCTTTTGATAAATGATGTCCCCATAAAAAGAGTGAAATCCTTTGGCCTTTGAGCAATTGTGATGGAGGTGTCTTCTCATCAGGTATCTTGGGAAGGATGCTTTGCCAATGCTTGTTGCTCAGTAAGGAGCTGCCACAGCCACACTGAACCCCTGTGACACGAATAGTATTTACAAGTGTATGTGTTTAAGGCATCCTGTGATATTGTGGCAATATTTCTGCATTACTGGTACTATGAATATTTTAACATATATTTTGGTATATTTGTTAGAAATTGGGCCACAAGACAGAGGCAAGTGGAGTTATTTTTAAAGGAAAATGTTTGCTAAATGGATACTACTATGCAAATTCAATTATACAATAAATAAAAACAAATAAATAAAACCAAAGCTCTGGGGGGGAAACCAACAAAAAAGACAACATCTACATTCAGGTCAGCCTTACACAGCACATTTCTCATTGTGTGTGCAGTTCACTGGCAGGCTCTTAGAAAAAATGTAGTACAGAACAGGCCTCATACCACCTGCACTTTTACATTAGCCAGGAAACAGCAAAGTCAAAACAAATTTACCAGGCCCTTCTGGTTACTGCAACCAGGACAGGAACATCTCCAGTTGTGACAATGAAATTAGCTGTGCTCAATGGACACTGTGGAATCATTTCCAGAGTACATTGGGGCAGGCTCACATGGGAGTTTGCAGCAGGTGATTCCGTATTGCTCATAGATCTGAGGCCCCATGCAAGTGAAAACATGATAAATCTATTTTTATCTTTAATCATTCATTTGGAAGCACTGACAGGCACATTAGGGACTCCTGTCTAAAATTAGTTCTCTTCATGCTGGAAGCAACCATTTATTCTATCAAGCTATTTGTACACTTAATGTCAGAAGACTTCTGGGAGCTGTTCCTGGTTTTGTGTGAGGTTTCTCTGAAACTCCCGGGTTTGTTCCTGGAACATTGCTGTTGTAATTACCATCCTAAAGCTCTGTGAACTGTATGTCATTAAGACCTCTGTTAACTGTCAGACCACAAACAAAACGCAAATGTCTCTCTGGAAGCTGAGCAGTGAGAGAGGAGGAGATGCACTTTGCCATCAGGACGGGTGCAGCAGCCATCCCAAAGAGCAATGGATGATGCTCCACCTGTGACATGCTCGTGGCCGCAGTGGTCCAACTGCGCAATGGCTCCAGGGCTGCCTTTGGGACCAAGGCCAGGAACAAATAACATCTCAGTAATAAACAAACATTCTGATCTGCATTCACATACTCTGATCAGATGCTTTAGGAGCACAGAGAAACCCCAGCCCTGTTTATGGCACTGCACTACCAGTTCTAGTCACCTTTTCTGAATTTTTTTTCTTCTAAAGGCTTTGGAGGACTCAGGAGCACGTGAAACAATCTTCCGTATCTTAGACCACCACTGCTGCTGCAGCCCTGCTTGTTCCCCAGTGCCCCCCAGGCAGCTCTCAGAAAAGCCATCAGCTTTGCTCATGCCCAAAGTGCTTACAGACTTAGTGAGACTTGTTTATGGAGGTAAAAGGAGGTTTTTAAACCAGGAGTCAACCTATGCCTAACGCCACCACCACCACAGGAGAACTCACAACAATCCCTCTTGTAGACACTGCAGCTCCACCGCCGTCTTCCCAAGAGAACAAGTGGGAAGGTGGAATGGGTTTGGCTGTCACACAAGTCGGGAGGATGGCATATTGCATATTCACTATAAGGTTCATGTGACCTAAGTGACCATGACTGATCCCTTGGGCCGCTCCATCCACATCGATTGTTCCCGTGGTTGGGTCGCTCAGCCACTGGATGTCACTGTTGGTCTGAGCACATAAACGCAAACGGCATTTGTTTGGCATTAGAAAATGTTTAAAGACATGAAATGATAGCTTTAAACATTATCGGGATGAAACCGAGTGCACTGCAGAGGGATCATCTCTTCAGATGCTGAAAGCATTTGCTCAGGTCTCACATTTGTGACAAGTTGAAAGTGTAAGAAGTGCCTGATTAATAAGGTTTTTTTCCCTCTCATTTGGTGACTCATTTACGAAGCTGAGAGCAACTCGTGTGTTTTCGATTCCACTCCTGTCCTTGGCAGTTCATTCGTGTCCTGAGCCACTCGGTATTTCCCAGGCAGGAGCGGCACAGAGCCCGGCTCCTGCCCGGCGCTCCCGGGCCAGCCCTGGCCGCGTTTCCCGGGATGAAGAGCCCATCCTGGCCCGGCTCCTTGTCTCCCTCACATGGACAGCCCGGCACAGGGTTCCAGAGTCAGCACAGACAGACACCTTGAGAGCTTCACTTCCAAGTCTGGTTCTCTCTGATCAAACTGTCCAGAGTCCCAGTGATATAAAACATTCAAAACAAGAGCTGTCACGATACCCTCGAGTGAGCAGAGGAGAAAGGGAAACTTTTATTATTTTTTTCCTAAAATCTACAAGTATCAAATAACAAAGTACCAAAAGTTAAGATAATCTCATGGTTTCCTTTGTAGGGCTAAAACCAGAAGACCCATTTCTCCCAAGGGTTAGAACAGATGCTCTGGCCAAGTGATTGTAGGGCACAACCTTCCAGAACAAGCATAACATCAGGGAACAAGTACAAGGTAATGGAGAATCCATCCTTCGAGAAGGCAAGGAGTGTAAAATGAACATGGAAAATCCAGAAAATAGTAGCTATAATAACAATGATAATAAATGCTCTAACTCTACGCTCAATGCTCCTTGTGCTCGAGGAATGCCTCAACACACAGTAAACCCTGGCAGCAGCTCTGAGCAGTTGATTCCACCTCTGCTAAGCACAATATTGTCATGACACTGCTGTGAGCCACGTCTGGCTGCACGTGACAGTCACTGAGACAGAACGAGAAGAGGCCTCCTCCAAAGAGGAGAAGCATTTGCAGAAAAGTAATCTGAAGCAATTTTACAAAAAAGGATGACTGGTTTGTTTTACAATTGTTTTAAATAATTATTTAAAATAATGACATTGCTCTGAACCAATACTGTAATTTTAACACAGGTATAATCACTGTAAATGGCATTAAGAGCTTGTCTACAGACAAATTGCATTGCTCTGGTTATAATGGGATTGTTGAAGCTCTACAAATCCTCAAATCCAGGTATGACTGAAATTACAGAAAAGGAAGGGAAAGAATTTATACCAAACCCCTAAACCTTTTTGGGCTTACATTGACATGGTTTTTTTTAGTCAAAAGAACTCCTAACTAACCAGAAGGATTGAATTTGAACAGAAACAAGTGATACACCATCCTGAAACATGGAACTGTGATGGCAGCAATGCTGAAATTTTCATACATTTAAGTTTGAACAGATCTAAAAGTCCTGGGTACTGAAGTTCATGGTGGGAACAGCAGAGTTCAGATCAGTAACTACCTGTCCAGGTTCTATCTCCAAAGCTGAAAACCAGTAATGAGAAGTAACCTAAATATTCAAAAATTACTTAGTGACTGTTAGTGAGACTATTTTTGAGTGGGTAACTGTGGGCTCCTCAAAGAAACTTGATCACCAGAGATGAAGCTTTAACACGGCAGCACCTTTTAATGGATTTCAGTTGGAGGCACATCAAACCACTAATCACTTCAGTGAAAAATTGGGTCAGAGTTAGCCCCATCTTCCCTAAAGTGCTGTAAAAGTAGATTTAAGTATATATATATTTATATAATTTTGTATTTTGCTTAGAAGAGATGGCAAAGTGTAGTGCTGAAATCCTTTCAGATGATATTCACTAAGGGACAACAGTAAAAACACCATCCACAGGGCCTTTTTTGCTAAGTCTTCTTTCAGCCCTGTTCTCAATAGATAAAAAAAATCTGTATTTATTAGTCCAAAACCCCTCTACAATTCCTAATGCACTAGGCAGAGGCAGGGATATTTTGTACCTGTTAGTTAGCAGGTGCGACATGAAGTAAGCAAATACGTAGATCTGTTATTTATGGCTGCACAGACCTGTAAATAAGGAAATTGGGATAAATAAAGGTGTATTATTTTCCACTGATATGTCCAAACTGCTTCATTGTATTTTACCAGAAGTTCATACCTGTAGGCTTAAACTAAGGACAGGTAGTGGACAGCCCCCTCGCTCAGCGCGGCTCTGCGGGCAGTGCCAGCCACAGAGCCCAGGCTGGCTGGGAGCAGGAGCTCTCATACTGCTTGAGCAGCAGCCTGCTAAGGTTCAATTTTCAGATGTTGTTCATCACTAATGCCTAAAGGTGACATACTCACTAAACAGGCCTGCTGCAAACAATACCAGATAAGACATAAAAGACATATTGGATTACCGAGTCCATGTCTCCAAATGCAACACAAATGAATGCCAAACGCTGTGGGGTTTGTCACTTGCAGCACGCAGCAGCCTTTCCATTATGCATTGCCTGATCCTTTGCCAGATTTCTTCAGGAAAACCAAGTGCTAGGATGAATGGGAAGAGCTTGTCTGGAGGTCATGCTGTGGGAGCTGGGAAGGAGGAGGCTGCTGCTCCATTCCTCACTTGCCCTAATGCCCTACCTGGCCCTTCCTTCCTTGTTCTATCCAACTGTCAGTATAGGCAGTGAACCCTCCTGCCCATGCAAGTCTTACAGCTGACAATGATATATCACTGTTATTATATTTATTAACTAACCTTAATGCTGTAAGCAAACCCAGAACCCCAAAAATGGATTGGTATTTCCTAGATGATAAGAACTATTAAAATAATGAGGATTGTTGCCATTCCAGGACTGCTGCAGAAATCATTTGGTGCCAAGAAGGCGTTCTGCAGTGGAGGAGAGCTGTTACAAACAACTGCTGTTACAAATAAAAGCTTCCTAATTCCCAGTACACGTGTTGGTAACAGCTCCACAGACAGTTGGGCTGGGAGAACACTGAAGCAAACCCAACTAGATAAGTTTAATTTCCTTTTGGTTTGGAATTACTCTTTACAGTGCCACTACCAAGTCCACGTGTTGGCTTTGAGCTGCCAGCTCCTCAGTGCAAGGTTTAAATTAAGTACTCTTTGGCTTTTTACTTTTTTTTTTTAATCAGGAAACTATTTATATTCATTTCAAGCTTTGTAATCTGCTCCAACCTACTGTTCAAAAATAACAAACAAAAGAATACCCAAAGCTAAATGTTGACTCTACACCCCTTTTCCCAGCCTCCTATTTAATCAGCCTTGTGGCATATTGGAAAAGAGAGCATTTAGTTCCACTTCATTATTATGGGGGTAGAAAAAAAATCTTACAGTCAGGCTTAAAGCATCCAAATACCTAAAGCCATATCCTAATCTGCACAGCACATGGGCGTAAAACAGACAGGCAATTTTTGTTTCCTTGGGGCAACACTGTTCATGGTGTCTGGCAGGGGCTGTCTGTGTTTCAGCAGCTCTTTCCGAGCATGCTGCCAGGCGTGTCCATCAGGTGATGGGTATGTGGGTGTCAACGGGGGCAACAGAGGGACTGGAGCAAGGAAAGTTGAAGTTAGAAATACACAGAGCTTAACATCAAGTGTACACTGAAATTAGCATGAATCTAGCAGTGCTGTAGTGAAAGCCACCTGCAATCAAAGCAGAGTTTTACCCTTAATACGTCTTGCAAAATCCTCCCTATTGCCAATCCAAGGGCCTGCCCTCAGCACAATTTGGGATCACTGGAGAAGAGATGGCCGGGACAGAGAGGTTCTCCTAACCTGGAGAAGACTCTCATCCTCTTGTGGTAAAAATCCCCACAAAACTCTGCGGTGCCACACAGGACATACAGGATTCCATGATCCCTGGGATGACAGTTGATTTGATAACAGCTCAATTATAGACAGTCATTCCAATTTTCTGGTCCTTCGGTAGGTTTTCAACTGGCATCTGAGAATGTGAGGTCATTGATAAACAAGCCCCAAATTACATTAATGACAAAGTGATACTATCTTTGAACTCATTTGGGTTTCGTTCTTTCACATGTTTTTCTCCAACATTTTGATATAAAAATAAAGAAATGAAAATACTGTAAAGCTGATGATGCTGGTAAAAAGTGTCAGTAGAGATTGAAGAATTGATTAAAATGCAAAAGCATTTTCTGGAGAAGGCCCTACCTGGAACTTTTGGTTTTGAAATACTTAAAGCTGACCATTACTTTCTCTGTCTTTTCTCTCTGACTGGGCACTGCCATCATAAAAATGACTATATTAGTTCCTGCCCTTTGAAAGTGACATGAAAACACTCGTCTGCTCGTCCAAAATGATGGGGGTATTCTAAAAGCAGTCATGTTAGAATATAAGAAAGTCACAAAGTCATCATTTCTTTATATTTCACAAACATTTGAAGTCAAAACAAGATAATGAAGCATTTCTGAACCTAGCCACCAATCAAAAACTTGTTATTTTCAGTTGTTTTTCAAAATAAATCAATTTCAGGGACTAAAACTGCTCATCGTGGTCATTGTGTGCTGGCCAGAGATTACAGACATCCTTGGGTTGCTGGTGTAGCTGTGCGAGCAGGTCCCGGTAAGGGCGGAGCTGGTGCACACCGTGGGGCTCCTCTGTGGGCGAGCAGGGTCAGTCGGGGATTACCGTGCCCGCTCCTGGGCACCTGTCCTGCCACTGATAACCAAAAAGATTGTCTAATATAGCCTCTTCTCTCTCCAAATTCCTCTTCTCTCTCAAGCTCCCTTGAGAACCTCTCCGTCCCTCCTGTGCGCGGCCGAGGGGCCGGATGGCCGAGGAGGGGCAGATGAACAGCGGGGAAGAGCCGGGGGTGTCTGGGGCCGGATGGCCGAGGAGGCTGCAGGCACTGCCAGCCACAAGTTGTTCTCGCTCTGCAGCCCGGTGTTTGCAGGGCACAGAGGGGCACGCTGGCTGCAGAGCAGCTACCCAAGAAGAGCCTGATTTAAAACACAGACACGTAAGCACGGCAGAAACCCCACCTCCGTGGGATGGTCTGCGAGGGATCCAACGGGCAGAAATGCCACAGACACACTCCTCCCAGCGTAATTGTGACTATCGCAGCTGTGGCGGAGAGCGGGGGAGGAGGGCGGATGCTGCAAGGCGCTCGGCATCGCGCTCGGTGCCGGCCAGAGCGCGGCGTTCGGCGGCGCTGGCTCCGCCCGCAGCGCTGGAGGCTCCGCCGGTGCGTGCGGGACCGGACCCGGGGCCGGGCTGGGCAGGCGGCGCTGGGGCCGCGGAGCATCGGCGTCTGCTGCAGCCCGGCCTCCCACCCTACACGCACTGTTTAGCCAGCAGCTGTGAGATTTACCCCACCGCCACCGGCCCTTAGTCACTTCTCTTCAGAGCTCATTACAAAGAGTAATTAAATGGTCGTAATGTCCCCAGCTTTAACCCTATTTAGTAGATAAAGTGGATAATTAAGCACTGTTAGCTCTGTTTTGCCATGGAAACTGGTGGGAGAGGCTAACACAAGGTCACAGGGCCACTCTGAGAGAGTCAACTCAGGATCATACTACACCGGTTACTGTCCCTTTCATCCAAAAATGCTGGGATATTTCGTTGCCTTTAAGGAGTCAGTAATCAAAACTGCTATTCTTGTCTCACCAGTGAGAAATCTAACACAGAGAAGTATTACATGATTTAACAAACAGAGTATTTGAGAACTTGAAATGAGCACTGGTACGTTGTATTGCATCTGCCAAAGGAGACACCACCCTCTCTTTTAAATATTCTGCTTGATGTAGCCGATATGCATATCTTGGTACTCCTATGTAAGGAATCAGTGAGATGTGACCAATCTGATACCTGGCCAGTGAAAATGAGTTTTAAATGTCATTATTTGTAGCTGCCCAGGTAGAATCACAACCCCCTGACAGTTGTTCTGTTGGGTTGTCACGTGTGTAACTGCAGTGACAGCTCTGAGAAGTTGGCCAGGCCTCTCCCCTGAGAGCACCTTCCCCGTGCTGACCATGAGTCACGGGGCTGTCGCTGAACCACTGTATCCTCCAGGCTATAAATAGCTCCATTCCTATAAACTATTATCTCACTTCAGCGAGTCCATTTGCCTGATTCTGAAATGTTTATCTTGCCCTAACTGCCAGCCTAAAGGTGGAATGCTATTTTCAGACTATGAGAAGTTTAAAGAGAGAAAAATTTTAAAATACTCTCCTTTCCTTTGTTTTTTTTAAATATCCTAGTACTTATGCAAGATGCTACAAATGGAAGACCTCTGTGTATTCACAACACATGAGTAAAACTGACAAATTTTCTCTACTTACATGTCTCAACCTGGTTTCTAGGGAGTGGAAAAGACTTCAAAAATTTTTGGCTTTGCTTCTATGGCAGTAAGGCTTGAGAAGAGACCATGTGCACTGCCTCCAGAGAGCCACTAGTATGAACAATGACTGTCCCAACAAACAGGATCATTGGAACAACAACCTCACTGGGCCATTCCATCTCCCAAATCCTGATGGTCTTTCAAAGCTTTCTCAGAAAATCCATGATTATACCCACATAATCACAATAAACTCTAAATTTTATACTTCCATTTAAACCTATGGAAAATTTGTGACAGATGTAAAGGGCGGGAAAAGCAGACCCATTAAATAATATGTAGATAATGAAGAACATCTTGCATAACCCACTGAGGTGAAAAAGCCTTTAAAGGGCAATTGCCTTTACTGAATGTTGAATCAGTGTGAAAAGCAGAATTTGAAAACTGCCCTTATATCCAAAATTCTTGATGAGAACTAAGTGGAGGGTTACTTCTTGCCAAGTAATTCAGGTATAATCAGGCATGTTCCTCCTGTGCCATGATCCCAGTACCAGACACAGACAAACATTCCCTAAATTGGATCAGTACTCCAATGCAGTTCGGAAGTTAAAAGACCTGGATAGCTCCTTTCTTGTGTGGACAGACTCACTGCTCACAGTGCGGCACAGAGAAAGTGCTGGAAAAGAATAACACTGCGACATCAAAAAGGTTTAGACAGCTTTACTGTTCAAAAACCACCCCAAAACCAACCACCCAAAACTACTCAAAGCAAAGTCTCAAAAACTCAAGCTTTCTAGAGAAATGGACAGCAGCTGGACCTGCCATAGGGACCGAACTGGGTGCGGTGATGGTCCCTGTCCCTGTCCCTGAGCCGCCTTCTTGCTTGGCTCCAAAGCAGTGTCATTGTTAATTGGATGCTGAGTGATGGATCTGGCCACCTGGCACTCTGTCTGGCTCCGAGTTCATGATCAACTCACTTGGCAGACTAAGTGGGGAACTGGCCACCTGGCTAATAGGGGGGCTACAGACTCTCTGCCGAGCTGATCGCTGCCCTGCTCAGACGTTCTGTGATTGTGAATACCAACAGCAACTTCTCTTGTTTGCTGTGCTCACCTCTGCCATCACAACTGGCATGCTCACAGCCGAACATGCAACTCATGACCCCCTCCTCTCTTTCCTTCCCTCTGTCTGCCACGATGGATAGACACAGATTCCTGCCTTAATTGATAAATGGGAATAAAATGAGCTACTTGCCTTCTCTCCAATTTCTTTAAATTACTCCAAGTTCCCTACCCCCACTCCATCCTGTCTTGCTTCTCACCACCATTCTCAACACTCCAGATTAAAACGTGTATTAGCTGTTGAGTTCCACAACAATTTTTTGAATGGTGCAGTTTGTTAAGTATTTTTCTAATTAATAAAAATACTGATAAATTAAGAATAACATCAAAACAATGAATGGGACAAAAATGCTGTGAAATCAGACTCATGCCTGAAGGCAAGATTCTCCACTTGCCTTGCACCCAGTTCTATTATTAGCAGTTGCAAAATCGTAGTGAGAAAGGCCACAATTTTGATTTTATTCTTTTACATTCATTTTGCATATATGTAAATTACTTCACCAGAAGCAAGGCAATAGAAAATGAAGAATGAAGTGCACAAAAATAAATCAGTATGGATCTAGAGTGCTGTTTGTGTCACTTAGTGAAACAACACAAGTTCTATGAAAATTAATTTTACTACAAGATCTTAAAGGACTTACTACAAGTCCTCACATTTTCTACTCCATTTCCAATGTACCATAAGGAGGTTCCACAGTGGTTTTAAGCTGGTGTTGGGATACAGTAAGTAGCTAATGCCAAGCTCTTACATCCATTACGAATGAGCTGAAAAGAATGTACTTTGCTAATCAAATTATTGCACAGAGACGCGCTCACTGGTTGGAACAGGGCTGTATTCATTGGTGTTACTTCCTTCTTTAAACCAAAGATTCATTTGCACCTTGAAGGACCTGTTCCAAATGAATTCAGTAGGGGCTTTCCATAAACTTACAGCAGGTGGAAGAAAGCCTTTTAGATATTAAGGCAAGCATGAATGTAGAACTTATCAAGTTGCTGTCTTCACAGTATTTTTAACCCTTTTTCAGCTGGACAACTGATTTTCCTGCATCCATGCTGGAGAAGATTTCAGGAAACCCTTACTACTTTTTAGGGAGCCCTTACCAGCGTGAGCATCATCTCCGACTACCCTTAGCAGCCTTTACTGTCCTTTACCTCGTGAGCCCCCAGCCAATCAAATTACTGACAATCTTCACACAAATGTTTGGGTGAGTCAGGAACATACACGCCAAACCACAACCACCACCAGCCACTGAAGGAACCTCCCTGCCCTCCAGAAGCCTCTTCCCACAGACCAGCATCACTCCCCTCTGCAGTCACCCCTTCAGTTGTCTCTCAGGTCTGCTCTCTGGGGACATGGGGACAAAATGCATTGCCATGCACCTGGCTCTCAGTGTGCCTGCTGACCTGCCTGCATTTCCAGCACCTTCCATGTAGTGTTGGTACCTGCTCCTGGGGACAGTGGCCCACCACTGCTGGACTACAGAGCTCTCACTGCTCAAGGCTGACACTAGAAAGGTTCCTGCTTGCTCATTTGACCCCACTTCTCCAATCTGGCTTTACAGCCACGTTTAACTCCACTTTGTTCCCCCTTATGTCTCAGAGCTCACATCAACACCGGACTCCTAATATTAAAAAAAGAAAAAATAGAGTCATTTTAGTTGATTTTCAGTTTCAGGTCTCTAAATGCCAGGCTACAAGAGGCTCCCTTGTGCTCCCTGACTCTGTATCAGAGCTTGAATTACCAAGTTGTTAGGTAACAGCTCACTGGCACAGGACCCTGCCCACGCGTTTGTCAGGCTCTGGTCTCTCTGAGCTCAGTGCTTTCCATTTTTCTGACTGGTGATGCATCCCCCCAGCAAGGACCCACATTATTTTTTAATCTTCTGTGGGTAATGGGCTGCTGAACATGTACGATTGCCATTTCCAAGCATGACATTTAACACCGCAGGTGTTTTATTTTCCCCATCTTAGGTGTCAGTAGAACACTTGTTGCTGTTTGCTAACAGGCTTTGAAGACTTGCAGGTGGGGACAAGGCTGATGGAAATTGTGGTGCAAGGGATTTATTGCAAAATCTCAGCATCTGCCGTTATCTTAGGAGAGTACGTGCCCTCTCTCTGTTACAGCAGTCCCTGCTGACATTGACCCCAACTGGAGCCGAGTGCTTATAAGAAACTCAATTTTAGTGCCCTGTAAAACACTGTTTTTCCTTAACTGGTATGGCAGCCCCAGAATAGCTCTGTGCACTCTAATTCATATAGTATTGTAAGTAATGACAGATAATACTGTCAAAGTCTGTTTTGAGAACATAGGGATTAACTCACCTCATTAAAATGTACACATTATGCATAGCAGGACTACTTGAGAACAACTATTTCAGCCAGCCCAAAGATACTACGTCTGTGAGAACTAGGATGATCCCTAGCTGTCCTCTACTTCTCTGTATTCAGATTTTAATAATCTTTCTTTAGATGACTACATAGATATCATAGCACTGAGCACTTTTAAAAACCTAAAATAGACTACATTAGCTTAAAATTCTAGGTAGTAAAGAAACTCAAGAGGACAGAAACATAATTAACTTGCAGCATGGAAAGATTCCCTTGTGAGAAAACCACCCTGAATTAAAAAAGGTGGTTTGCACAAAGTACCTAATGGTGAACACAGAACCTGCCAGGTTACACACTCTGAAGGCTGATCTCTCAGGTTGAACGGGGAAATGTTTTTGGTTTATTTTCCCCAGAGAATTTGTTCTTAGTCATTTGAAACTTACTTGATTTCTTGGTTATTAAAATGCAATCACCACTTTTTCAGTGTTTGGTCTTGTTCTGTCAAGAAAATGAAAATAAAAGCTGTGCAGCTGGAATTGCCTACAGGTATCTCTCTGCATTCAAAGAATGCTTCTGAAAACTCTGCTGGCACACAGAGCCCAGCTCTGCTCACCTGAAAATAACAGGTGAAGGTCTCCTGAGCATCAGCAGATGGACAAGGTAGGAGATGGAGAATGCAGCCGTCTGTAGAAGAACACCAGGCCCTTCAAAAATTAAACCCTTTTTCCCAAACGAGTCCATTTTTTTCCTCATAACTTTTTCTTTTCAACTCACTATGGTAACTCTTAGCTTAATTTCTTCCTGCTTCTGCAACAGAAGCTCTGTGCTCCATGGGAACTGCACACACAACTGCTCTGGAACCAAGCTCCCATCCCGGCATTCACCAGCAGTGGACATGCCTGTTCCTACAGACGTGCAGGCAGCACAAAGGTGAGTTTTTCAGAACGGTCTGTTGAGGTATTATGCTGAAAATTTTATAGTCCAGACTCCCATAGTAGTTATTACTGTCTTACCATAATTCAATTGCTTTCTATCAGCCTTACCTAACTCCATTATTCTGGCACATTGTCAATCAGTTGCCCTCCCCAACAGTGTCTAGTTTGGTTTTATCTTTGTTGTTTGGTTTTTTTTTTTAATTATGGTTACATTGTCAACTTAAAAGGAAACAAAGGATATTTCTTTCAGCTGTGTTATGTACCATCAGGCTGATTAATTCTAAGTCCTGATAAAAAAGGAAATATTGCTATGGGAAAAAACAACTTTGCAAACTCAAGCTCCTTATTTTTCAGTTCTCAGTTTTTACAGACAGGTCAGCATCCCTGGCTGTGTTACAGCCCCCTCCATGAGTCCTTAGAAGAGGGAGGTTTTTGAAAAATCACAGTGTAGCTCTGCAAATACAACATATCAGAAGACTGTACAGATCAGATGTGTTAGACAGAGCTCATATCAAAAAATCTGCTTTATCAGTATGTCAAAAACGTTACGAGATACTTTGTATTGTCTTATGCCATAAGATGACAAAATTGTTCTAATCCAATCTCTCCTTCTCAGACCCTGCTTAATAATGAAGAAGATGCCATAGGAGATAAAGCAGTGAATACAGATAACGCAATGAAGCCTGAAAATGGGGACAGAGAAAACTCTCCAGGCCAAATGAAAATCTACTGGGACTCTGTAAATGAAGCAAAGAGGAGTCCGTTCCTATGTTTTTTAAGAATTAGTAAATCATTCTCCATTAGAAATCCTTCTCAGTTCCAAGTAAGAATTGTCATTATTTATTAACACCATTTCTAACCAAGGATATCACTATGGATTAAAATGAGAACAAACTAAACCTCACAACTGTAATTTTTATAATTCAAGTCTGACATCTTGTTCCTAGTTACAGTTGTGGATCACTCCTGGCTAAGTCAGAGGGAGTACTGGTGTAAAATAAAGGGTAAACACTGTTATGTCCTGTCATCTTCTGAGCCCACTTTGCCCCATGTCTCTCCTAGTCATAGAAAATTTATTGAACTATGAAACTATTCACTAGAACATTCTATTACATAACTATTATCCCCTTTCAGTGCAGCTCTAACTGGCACCAGTGGAAGTCTTGCCTGCAAACTCTTATGTCACGCTTGGTTGCTGATTTTTTACCTTGAAGTAAAGTTCTACTGCCTTTTTCATAGAGAGCTCTTAAAACCATAGAACTCAGTCTTTTATCAAATTTTCAGGTAATACACATTAGTTTAATGAAATTTGTTTAGAATTTCCTATTTGGAATGAATACAGAAAATCCAGTGGAGAGTCAGGAACAATTGATCCTTTCTGAAGCAATTTTAATTAAGTGCATGTTTTTAACCTGGCCAAAAATGTCACATCCTAAAATGTATCTTTTTCTAATTATATATAAAAACATAATAAGGTCACTGAGGGCACTAAATGATGCTTACAACAAATAACAGAAGCACACCAAATGGCTGAGAGAGCTTTTCACCCAGCAGTGTGTGGAGGTACATCCACTGTTTTCTAAAAACATTGCAGACCAGTTGGATGATTAATTCTGTCACAGTCACCAAGAGCTTTACCACTGGTCTGGGAAAAGATTTTTTCCAATACTTGATAATATTATTTTTCTGGTGACATTAACTGAAGCACAAATATAAACAGACTTCATAAACGTGAATGAATAATGCTGGCATTGGAAATGTTTTAAGAAGTATTCAAGAGATTTGAAATGATTTTCCCCAAAGAAGAGGAGTTCCTGAGAGGACAAAGCACAGGACATCACAGTATATCAGTGTTAAGAATTTGTAACTTTTCCAAAAATGGACAGATGTTCCTTCTTCCTTCCATTTAGCTTCCTCTTCGGACTTACAGTTGCACCCAGAAGGGACTGACTGCAGCAGTGTTCATGTTCATGTACCACTGAACAGACCCTTTCACTGCCTCTGTCCTTCACAGTTCCCAAAGCTGCACTTCCCTGGGCAGTGGCTACAACACCCACGAGCCACAGCGAGCTCTGTCCCACGCCATGTCTGTGTCTTTGCTGTCTGACAAAAGTTTTAAATCTCTAGTTTTTTCTTCCATTTAAAATTTTCAGTATATTTGCTAGAAAATACCTACTGGAACAGGTGATGTCTCTAAGTTGTCCTCCTTCACAACCATTTAAGATAATATTCAATACAGCTGTTCTTCAGAGAAAAGCCAGTGGTAAAAGGGCAAGCTAAGGTTTCCTGGTGCCAGGTGCCGTGAGGAGCAGCCCTGCAGTGTTTCATCATCAGCCAGCAAGACACTGAATCACAGCATCACTAACGTGTGTAATTGCTTGCAGAAAGGTTCAGTTTAAGAATGTGTCAAACATATAATTTGATCAGGGTGTGTGAGTATCCATGCATGGGTTGGTGGTGGTGCATTCTTACAGCCGTGAATCACACGGCATTTGAGCCACCTACCTCCTCCTTGTAGGGAAGCTGCAATATTCTGTCCTGTTGGAAAGAAACCTGGACGAGTTTTTTAGAAGTTGATGGGGCTCTCAGCACACATCTATTTCAACTTCTTAGCCTCCTAGTTAGACCAATAATATTCATGATGTCGCTGAGAAACAAGAGTTTCTAATCTAATAGAGAATTTTCATTTTCTGGTAATAACAAATATTCTAAAATATAAAAAATAAAGCATCAGTATGGCGTTTACATTTCTGAATAGCTCTATTTGTTGTAAAATGTTGCTGTGTTTAATGAGGGAATGTACTGTCAGTTTATTAAAGCTGGTGCGGGTTTGTCAGCTAAAGAGATTGTACGTTAGGAAGAGATCATTCATTTTGCTGTAAGAGGAAGTATTTCTGCTCAGGATTATATTGTTGTTTAGAAGACATGTAAGATTTAACGTCATCTATCCCAGTAGGTACTGACCGGGCTCCCTGAATACCTCAGCCTGGAGCTGCAGATCTCCCGTGCAGCACGTGCAGAACCTCAGCAGCAAAGTCCATCACCCCCGGAGCAGCAGCGCCTCGGGCCGGAGCCAGCCGCGCTCCCGCCGCACCTGCGGAGCAGGACAGGGGCTGTGTCACCACGGCACGACCGGAGTGCAGTCAGTGGCTGCAATCGTTCCTTTGGCACAGCCCCAGCTACAGTCCCCACACGACTTTTCCCATTTCCCACGTCTATATAGGATTCACATAATGAGTAACATCTTTCTTCAGTATTCATGGATTGACTAAATAGAGATGATTTGTCCCATAAGGTTGAGTTTGGAATGCTGCAGCACCCACGGGGCAGAGGCCACACTTCCCCGATGTGTTACAGTATCTTGAACAACAGAATTGTGCCTTAAAAGCAGAATTTAAAGAGCTTCTGGTGACTCTGCAATAAGCAAGCAATACCTATGGCTAAAATAACTCAGAGGAAGAGCAAACTAGAAGCAAATCCCAGGTTTCTGTGTGTTATATATAAACAATAAAATTAAAAAGCACAAAGAATAACACAAGAGCATCTTTTAACATTAGGTTAAGTGCAATAAAAACACCCCTTGATGATGATTATATAAAAATCTACATATACTCTCTATACCCTTAGATGATTCTATAAAATGCAAGCAATGTCACTTAGCATTGCTGGCAGTGCTTTAATATTGCAACTGAAAAGGAGTATAGTGAAAGGAATTTAGAGGGCGGGTGGATAGTGTTAGTAACAACATACACATCACTATAATTAGCAATGGAATTTGAAGAATTAAAAAAGCAACACATTTGCTTTGTTTTTAACTGTGGTTTTGACTCAGCAGCACTGCCAGTGATACACAGGGCAGAAAAGTTTATGTCATGCCTTTCAAAATATAAACCCATTAGAAGGAGAAGTGCTGAGACAAGGGGTAAACACCTCAATGCAAAAAGGGTCCTAGAAACCCCTCCAGAAGGCAGTTTAATCCAAATCTGGGATAACCATGGATTAAGAATACACTGATGTTAGTTTGTGCTCTCCTCTTTCAATAGCCCTACCTCACGCTCGTTTGCTGTGGCCTATTTTCCCCAGCTCTTAGGTTGTATCTGCTTGTTTTACTTTGATACAAATTTGGGAAGCAACCTGACATCACTGCCTCTATCTAACAATGGTAGTTCCTTTTGTTTCACCTGAAGTGTGACTCCTACAGGTTACAAGTTTGAGTGGACAAGGGGTGCTGAGGTACAACAAGGCTCGTGCTAGAGTCCATCAAACTGCTGAGCTGCAGCTGACCTGCAGCTGTGCAGCACATCTGGGAGAACCAGGAGTGATGCCTCTGATCCCAAGCACCTGCACGGAACTTCGCAGCACTTTTCTACACAGATCAGGTACTTATGCACAAACTGTCCTGGTTAACTACAGCAGCCTATGATGCCCTAACCTGCATGTTCAGCTGCAGCATTAGCATGAGCACTGTGTGCAGCTTTTGCACGCAAAAGTGCATGCCCCAATTAGATTAAAAGGTGGATGCTTTATTATCTCGGCACTACTTTACCATCCTTTCAACTGGAATGTGCATGTTACTGGTCTTCACTGCAACTCAGAAAAACATTTTGAAGATATAAGAAATAATTTGCTGAAACTATTAAATAAAAGTTTTTAAGTTATATTTATCCTTGAATAATATAATTCTCATACTTTTTAAGATTTTGGGAACAGAAAATATCTTCTTGTTTGGCAATAAATACCTGCAATCACGTTAAAAACTTTAACAAGGTTATTACAGGCAACACTTGCTTTCACAGTCTCACAGAAAAAAGGGTATTTTTAACATCCCACTCACTGTGTGGGACAGAGAAGGTGAACGTGAGGCCGAACAGACAGTGATTACAACCTCACAAAAACACGGAGGAACCAGCAGATAACCTGGGACTACCAGGGGAGCCAGGCCCATGGCTGCCAGGGAACGCTGCACCTCCAGGGTGAGCAGTCAGGTTTGGATAAGGGCCTGCCAGGGGACACCAGTGAAACAGAACTGATAAGTGGCTGAAATGCTGCTTGTACCTGGACTTTCATCCTTTGGCTGTAGGAAAAGCAGTCGCTGAACTAACACGTGAGTTTGAAGAAGGAACCATGTGAAAGCCATATCCATGGGAATAGTACTGGACTATCAAAGGCTACTGAATCAAGATAAAGAAATACATTGTCATCGACAGTAGCATAAACTCTTTATAAGCTCTATGCGATCAGCAGTCCAGCTGAGACGCAGAATGGAATAAAAACAGGCATGGCAACTTTTAGCGGTAAAACAGGAACACTTGCTGAAAATTTAATTTTCATTTCCTTCACACTAAATTAGAAAAGGGGCTCACCTCACTGAAAAATTTTACTGCGACAGGGGAAGACTTTGCATAGGGCTAAGGTTCCCAACACAGATACCTCAGAGACAGGATTTGTTTATCTCTTTTTAATGCTATTGAGAATGTCAGGTAGAGAGGGACACACTTACAGATTGCTCTCTTCCTTATGTTTATAATGTGGAGGAACATGAGTACTGGGAGTGGGATTTCTAAAACTTTTGTACCTATAAAAACAATAAAGTGGAAAATTTGCAGTTCTAGAGTCTTGCTTGAGCCCCAGAGAAGTCATTATTCACTAGTGAACAAAAAGAAGAAAAAATGCTCATTTCTTGTGATTTATCCCAGTGACAGGGTTAATGACACAGGTAGACATGCCCATTGACTCATTAAATTGAATTGCAAGACACAGCTAGAAGTTAATTTTCCTTGGTATGTGCTTAGGCATCTTGTAATGACAGTATTTGTGTCACCAGAATTCAGTCCCGACCTAAAACTGCACTATCTTTCAGTTCAAATCTGTGGAGGCATTTTCATGCAACTCTTTCTCTTCCAGAGCTCTGTGGCTGTAATAGCTCACATCTTTTGTAGGTCAGGCACCGCGACGGACGTGAAACGTGTACATGAGTTGGTTGCAGTGGTACAGTCACTGCAGGTGCTTTGCTACACAAATATGTACACGCGTAGAATATTAATGACAACTTTCATTCAGAGGCAACATATGAATTATCAATGAATCCAGTTTCCGTGTTTAGCAGGAAGCGTGTGGCAAGAGTTGATGGAACGTTTGGAATCCTAATCTGGGCTGTAGTAGCTACTGCTGTGTGTGCCACCCCAGATGGCAAAAACTCCCCTCAAGAAGCCTGACTCACACTGCAGCAGAGCTGTGCAAGCCACAGACACTGCCTTTAGGAATATGCTGAAGAAAAAACTGAAGCTGAGATCAGAAGGAGCTGTGCAATTTGGATCTGCCTGTCTCCACTGAGGCGCAGGGTCCGTGTTTGCTCTTATTGAGGTACATGGTGGCAATCAAGGAAATGATCAAGAAAAATGGGCTCTAAGGCTCCTCACGGTTCAGCTGTGCTGGCAGCTGGGACTTCTTTTCCATTCTAGTATCAAGCAATGATATTACAAGGAAGGCCAGCTGTAAAAGGAGAAGAAAATGCCAGTGTCCTAAAAATCTTTGGAAAATTCATTAATCTCTGTGAACCAGATTTAATTTTTTGGGTGGATGCTCATTATCACTTGAATACGCACCCCAAAATACTTGAAATATTAGAATTTTGAGGCTGTCAAAGCAGTTTTGCCTGTTTTGCAAGCAGATGGAAGCAAAGCCAAGGTAATTTTGATAACCATTTGAAAGTCTTCCCCTAAATTTCAGTCCCTTGTGTTTCTTATGATGTCTGTGAAATAACCCTGACAAGTGCCTGTGTGGTGTACGGGGTTTGCACAGTCCTGTCTTGCCTATTGCTGTATACCATAAACAAGAGCAAGCGAGGGCCCAAGGCCCAGCACAGGCAACGCTGACACCAGCACCCTCAGGTGCCCTGGGTACAAACACAGAGATCCATTACATAACTGTTACATTAGTAATCGTCACTGCTGCTCGCAGGAGTAACAGATAAGACTGTACAGCTTTTGATTACGAAATTTTCAGTGTCCCTTGAAGTTTCTTCCTGTTTTTGCTATCTAGGTAATTTTCTATGTGGAATTACCTCTTCCCTCGGGTCAGCATTTCAGGCAGCTGCGTGGCCCCACTCCTGCTGCACGGCTGCCATGCTGCCAGCGCTGGAGGGTCTGTGGTCACTGTTCCTGGGGCTGCAGGGCTCTGTGATTCCTGGCCAGCTGCAGGTTCCCTGCCAGCACAGCTCTAGTGCTCACCACGCTGGGCTGTGCACAGCTCCTGGGCAAGCACTGCTGTCCCTGACACTGCAGCCACTGGAGATCGCCAGATTCAAAACAACAAACTGATGGGAGAACCCTGCTGGACAGAGTTCCTTGGCTGTGTTGGCCAAACAGGAGCCGAAAGCCACTGCCAAGACTCTCCAGGGCTCTCCTGTAGCACCTCCTGTGAGCGCATGGGTTAAAGCAGCAGGGGTCTGTGCCTCAGTTTACCATCAGGAACTACCGTTTTGAGATATTAAACAAAGGACATTTTGAGATTTAACTAAAAGGGGTCTGTAGATTATGAAAACATTCAGTTCCCAGTGTGAAGTGTGACTGTTTCTATACTGACCCTGTGAAGGCGCACTGGGGATGCCCAGGGGAGTTCCCAGAGCTCCCATCACACGGAGGTGAGGGACACAAAAGATCTGAACGTCTCTCTCAACTCTGGTGACTCCAGATCTGCGAGTCAAGGTCACTCATTAAAACAGAGCTGTTTCGGGAGGGGATTCCTGGCAGGGACGCTCGGAAGGCACTGCAGCGCCCGGTGTTTGCGGGAGGCCGCAGTCGATGCGGTACCCGCTGTGCCTCGTCTTCCCGGTGCCCGGTGACACCAAGCGTGGCCGGTGTCGGCATGGCCGGTGCCACTGCCGCTGTGCGCGGTGTTTCCGCGGTGTGCCTGCTCTTCTGGCACGTACCCGTTGTTCCCGGTTCCCCGGTGTTCCCGGCTCCCCGCTATTCCCGGTGTTCCCGGTTCCCCGGGCCGCCCCCTCAGGCGGGCGGGCGCGCGGTGCACGCCGGGAGGCGCGCGCGGCACGCCGGGACACGCGCCCCGCGCCTCGGCCGCCCAAGATGGCGGCGGGCGGCCGTCCC
>VZTJ01005385.1:471175-485699 GCA_013397795.1 Orthonyx spaldingii | reverse complement strand
ACCTCCTTTCGAGATTGCCTCTGCCTTGTTTTTCTGCTTAATGCTAAAGCAAAGGTGTTAGGTTTATCCTTCTTTAAGACTAGGGGAAAATCAGCTGGAAGCATCTAGGCTGTTTGCTGCAGATAAATTACTGTTTCTTCCATAAAGGAACAACATTGGCAGCTTGTCTTTTGCTGGATTCACTGGCTTTTTGGGGTGAAGAAAGATTGGATAAACAATTTGGTTTGTTTGAATGCTTTTTTCTTTGCAATCTATTAAGAGGATGATGTCATTAATGAGTGTGTGTATGTATTTTAACCAGATGGTGTCTATTAAATCAGTAATGGTAGAAGTTTCTGGTTCTCTCACCTTCAGCTCTGTTTTAGAGGCAGGAATGTAGTAGGTGAAGGTGGGTGATAAGAAAGATGAGACACCTTCTACCAGAACCCTGATTTCATTATTTTTGGTACTAGTGTCATGAAAGGTTGAACACTGTTCCCTGTAATAGAATAAGATGTTATAGATGACAATTATGATGAGCTTTTTGGTTTTGTTCCCCCCCCCCCCCGGCAAGTGAAGCCATTTTTGGTAAATGAGCTTTGAAAATGGCTAAAGGACCAACAGTGTTCTCATGATTGAAGAGTGGAAGTTCTCTCTAAGTTCTTGTTTGGATTTCTTTGTGGTTTTGACCTTCTCCTGTTTCTAAAGTATTAACATAGGCGTTCCTTAAGTTTCCCTCCGGATATTTTTCTGTATAAATTTAATCAATTCACAGTAGTTTTTGGTAATATCACATTTCCAGTCTAATAGGCAGTTTTATGATTGAATTATTTAAGTTTGGATATAGTCCTGTGACCTCCTTTACAGTTACAAATCCGTTACTTAATTTTTCAAGCCAGAGAAGTATGGGACGAAGACCTGAGAACAACAAAGTTCAAATCTAGTGCAGGCTTGCTGACAGACACATCTGAGTGCAGCACTCTCCTCTTGGTGGTCCAGAATTGCTATCCCAAAATGTGTATGTGTTGTTTGACCTAGCAGTAATGCTACTGAAAAATATCCTGCTGAAGTCACCCAGCTGAAGTCACCCAGCTGACCCTGATGTGCTTGGCTCTGAGCAAGTGTTGAGTAGCAGTGTGTAATCCCGAGCCAGTAACACTGCCTCGACTTGCTGTCCTACCACTGTCACAACACACTGAGCAGCAGTGTGGAGAGTGCCATGTCAAAAACCTTTTCACACATGTTAAAGCTTTATTTTCTCCTGCAGCCTGCGTTTTTTCCAGGCTGTTCATTTATTGGTAGCTAAATTTACCTGCATTTTCACACAGTATTGAACAGGCAGGTTAGAAGAAGGATGTTTTCCCTTGTTTTCCACCAAAGCCTACACACAGACCTCAGGCTGGAGCTCTGACCTGGAGGAAACTCAAAGGCTCTAAAATGAGACGATGTGACAGTGCTCGAGATGTTTCTCCTGAGAATTACTTTTATCATGCTTCTATCAGAATTGCAAAACTGAAGTGAAACATGGGGAAAAAATGTCAAGATTGAATTAATTTAAAGTCTTCTTTTAAAAAGAAAATATTTTCCAAGCAAATTTGGTTCACATTCCTCAAAGGCATTTAGCGTTGGTGCCTGGGAAGGTAACGAGGCCAAAAATGTGTTTTGTTGTTTTACAGTCCTAAAGGTGGGTAGTAAATGCCAGTGATGTGTTAAAAACTTAGTTTGAAATAATATGGGAAAGCAGACGGGCATAGGAGTTGATTTCAAAATGCACAGGCGTTTCTTTAGGCAGCATGCTGCGTGGAGCAGCCAACTAGCTCCTGGTTTGTAGCATCTTGATGACATTCCTTAGCTTTATTTTTCAGATGTAATTGCAACCTGCATTTCAAGTCTTTGGAACATAGGCACTATATCTGATCTGCTACAGATTGCTTTCTAGTTCCCCATGGATTTGGTGTTGAATTATTTTCAGAACTAAACTACTGTATCAGGTTTTTAGCAAACGCTGTAAAAGTAGGTGAAATGGGGAAGAAAACAGGCATAAAAGTTTTCACTTTTTTAATGTTAAAAATATATTTCCTTTGATAAACCTGTAACTGAACTGAAATGGAAAATGGTTTTTGTGAGTCATTACAAGCACTGCACAGAGTGCAGTACTCTGTGGATACTACATTGATGTATCAAGCAAAGTCTTGACCTACAGGCATTTTGAGACTTCCCTTAATTGCAGAATAACAGGCTTACTAAACATATGAATTAAAAATAAGGCTCAGAGTTGTAATTCAGATCAGATTTGCTTCTTGTTTTTTTTTTCCCAAATTAGATAGTTGTTGGAGCTCACTTCGTGGTAATCCCTCAGTCAGCTTTACTGATGTAGGCTGAAAAGTGGAAAAAAGATTAACCCAGCTCATAAATGAGTAGCTTTCTCATATTCTCCGACTCATCCCTGCCGGCTTAGCAGGTGATGGATTCTAGCATTTTCTGGGATAAGGTCTGTTTGCCGCGCTGAGAACAGCTGCCTGGCTGTGCCTGGGTGATTGTACCATGGATGAGCTTTCCTGCAGGAACAGAGAGCAAGAGAGAGGCAGGAGAGGAACTGGATTATTTTACTTGTCACTGTTTTTCTTTCCTATCAACAGATAGAGACATATCTAGGAACCCTTTCCAGGTCCTAATAGTTATGCCCAGGAAAAATGGATATTACTTCACTTCTGTGGAATCTGGTTTTGAGTACACTTGTGGAAAGAGTTGTTGTATTCTGTGGCTTGAGTCTGATAATACTGCTTTTTGCTTATGGGCTTTAAAACAAAATCAGACCCATTAAAATTAGTTTAAATTAAAAGGAAGTGTTCTTATATACTTGGTAGAATTTAGCAACATAATCCAGAGGTGTAAGAGACCAATTCATGCAGTCTAATTCATCCATAAGAACTGTAGCTGTAATTGCTTGGGAATATTCCCATATAACCACTTTAAGTCCTCTTGTTAATGTTATGAAATAGGATACACTGTCGAAGAACCTTGTAAGGATCTCCTGCGCCAGCCACGTAGCAAGAGACAATGCAACAAGAGTTTCTTCTTTATTAATGCACAAATAGATCCTTTCAACTTTAAAGAATTGTGGGATTTAATTCTGATTATATCAATTCAGTTACTCTTTTTGGTGGCTTCTGGTTTTCATAAGTGACTGACCTTTCACTGAGATTGTAAAATTAGCTAAAGAGAGTGAGCTAACTGAAGTAGGATTTTGGATATATTAACAACTTAGAAGTAAACTCTAGGAGTTTTCTCTGAGGTAAAAAAATGTTTTAAGAATGACAGAATATGTTAGAGACACCACTTGCAAGTTGGTGGCATGTAGCTGGACGCTCCAAAACATTTAAAGTTTTATACAGGTTATTGAAATTTTAAATGATAAACTAAGATTTAAATTTGAACCTGAATGTGAGTAATGGAAAACTCTTAATTGATTTCACAATGTGAACCCACATTTGTGTTCCTGATGTTGGTGATGGCTCAAGTACCTTTTTAACACCCAAGTGTTTTGTATTAGGCGTGCCTGAGCTGGCAATCTGAGACTGTGACCTCAGATTTTGTTTCCTTCAATAAACATTCTTGTAGAATATTATTAAAAATGTTGTCATAATAATAGTTAGGGAAAAAATGGTCTTGTAGCTGAGTTAATTAAAATATTAGGATTCTGCAAAAAAAGGCAAAAATGTACAATTCCTAAAGCACAGCAGTGCTGAGCTAAAGCTCTGTTGAGCTTTAAGAGCTGCACTCTGCTGATCTGGTCTGTATCTGCTGATGCTTTAACTCTGTAATTGATGCCATGTACCTCTTCTAATTTTTAATATAATGAGCTACAGTTACGTGTTTAGTGTACATAGCTTGTGTTTTTGTAGGGAAGACTGTTTATGGAGCCTAAGCAACGGTCATAAGAACTGCAGAAATTAAATTCATTTACTGTTAAGTTCCTGGAGGAACCATGGAGATATATTTACGGTATACACTACCAGATGAGGTTGCTGGACAGCAGCAGCAGAGTGAACCCGGGGTGGTGGTGCTGGTGTATGGAACAGTTCACTGCTGCTGCCAGTGTTGTGAACCAAGGAATGAAGTTGAAGCTGATTTTCTTGGTTTCACTCATTCAAAAGGTAAGAGAGAAATCATAAATACATGAAGGACAAATGTGCCTGTGGGAATTACGTGAGATAGGAAAAGTGCTTAAGAACATAATAAGGCTGGGAGTTTTTTGTAGTAGCTGGTAAGCAAATGTTTCTGTAAGTTTGAGGACTGAAATTACCAGCACAATGAAGATTTTGAGTCAGGAGTTCTTGGTCTCATTGTGGTGCTGATGAGGAGTCTCTTGGTGAAAGGAGCCCTGTTTTACGTAATCTAAGTGACTCAGGCCATGAGAATTCTGGGAAGTGGAACTTTTGATGGTTATAAAGGCCTTATAACGTAACACATCTTCACATTGCTCTGCAGCTTTATTGAGGTGACCGTAAAACTGTGGTTGCAACCTGCACATGTCTGCGAGGAACACTGGCTCACAGTGAACTTGGAGTGGCTTGGTGCTCTCTTATGTCACTGCGTGGTTCCTGTGTTGGTTTTCTTACAGCTCACTGCTGTGGTAGCAGAGCACTGCCAGTGACCGAGGCACTGACACAGCTGGGTTTGCTGTGCCTCACTCCTGGGAGAGGGGAGTGTGGGTCTCGCTGTGGGTGCAATGGGTCACGACTCAATTGGAAGTGACTTGTACTGTGACATTTTCTGATCAGCAGAAATGAGCACTGTTAGTCAGTTGAGCCATTTTAGGGGTTTGTGTATGGTGTTGGTCCTTAAAAGTGTTTTTGACACAGTTGATAGGAGCAAAGAAAGACAGTGGAGAACCTCAAACCGAACTTACGGATAAAATCCTGCAGAAGATGCTGAGGTTTTTTGTGATGGTGGAGTTTGGTACCCCAGGATACATTTATGAAAATGTGGATATGGAAGGGCTTAGGTATATAACGCAAATTTTACTACTGTTTAGCCTGCAGTATAATCTGCTAAACAAAATCATAATGAACTCTGAAGAAATTCAGAGACTAGATTTGATTTATTTTTTTATGTGTGCAGAATGGACACTTTTAGGAATTTTAATTCCAATAACTTTGCTCTTGCTTGATGCTAGTTCTGGTAAATAAACAAGTATTTTTGGCAGGTTGAGACTAAAATGCTGATGAATTAATTTGATTCCATAATCTCAGCTTCCAAATTCTCAGCTTTATATGGAGAATACTTACGGAAAATATTTAAGTGTCTCCTGAAGTGAGTATGAACACAGTCACAGAAATACCTACAAGCTACGGTATATTATTTATTGGCATGACATATCATGAACTGAGGGGAATCTCTTGCCTGAAAGTGATTATTTTTTCCCTACCTCATTCCTGTGACTGAGTGTGTAGCTATTGTGCTTGAATGCCTCCTGTAGAGCTGTCTCAGCTAACAAATGGAGCTGAACTTGTTTCATTTTGCTGTTGGTGCATTTATGAATCATTTGCGGGTCTCTCATGAAGTTATTGTGAAGTTTTCCAGTAATCTAGGAAGCACTTGAACCACACTGATACCCATCAGTGGAAGAACCCAGTGTTTGAAGCCAGGAAGCAGCAGCTGTCTGTTGAATCCTCTTAGTCACCCTGGGGAGGAGGGTGTTCCTGTCCTGTCCGTACGGGGTCGGTGGTGGCTGGTGCCAACGAGGCGTGGGGCTGGCTGGGTGCCCTGCCTGCAGCCCTTGCACAAGGGGCGTGTGCTCCCCGGGTGGCACCGGCAGGGCTCCCCGGGTGGCACGGGCTGGGCTGGGCTGGGCTGGGGGGCACGGTGGCAGAGTCAGGGCCTCAGAGCGTGTCCCCAGCACAGCAGGGACAGCTGGCTCCAGCGAAAGGCTGGTGTGGTGAAGCTCAGGAATCTCTGAACCCCACTTTGGGAAGAAGGGGGCAATGGTCAGGCATGAAGAGGCAAAGGGTCCCACTTATTTGGTTTTTTTTCAAATGATAAGGTCAGAAGAACCTGCACTGTCCTGTTTCTACCTTCCCTTACAGGAGAGCATTCTTCTGCTTTTCAGGTATTTCTGCTCAGTTTGTTACTCTTCATCAATAATTCTCTGTGTTGTAGAAGCTTGTGCAGGGAAGAATTCTGGCCTGTGATGATTCTTGGCTGTCTCTTTTAAAATTAATTTCATTTTAAAGATTATACTTTATTATGCTACTCTGTAGTTCTGCAGCACTGAAGGATTGAAATAGGTCTGCTATCATTATTGCTCTGATGTTTCTGCCAGTCCTAAGTATAAAAGCTGATCTGTAGCTCAGTGGAAAGGTGGGCAGTTGGGATGAGGTGCAGTTGTCTGCTGAGGACCTGCTGCTATTAGTGGAGCCGAGGAGTATGTTTTGTATAGGTTAGGAATGGGTAGTGTTGTTCTAGAAGACCATGCAGATCCTGTGCTGCCAGGAGGAGTGAGAGGTGACCATTGCATGTGTCGTACCTGTGCCAGTGACAGGCAGTCTGCCAGCTCCCAATTTTAAAAGGCTTACAAAGACACCTGATCTTGCTGAGAACACCTGTAGCCCTCTGTTATTGTCCTTACAAGAGGTTTGCCACTTGGTGCTTTTATATATGCAGACTTTTGATATGGAATCAGATAGGTTTTAAGTTAGAAACTACAACTTGGAGGAGTGTAAGTGGGTATTAATAAAAGGCACGTCCTGGTTCACACTTAATTAATAGCTGTTACTCCATGGGTGGCTCTCTAAGTGCAGTGTGCTTTTTCCTGTATTTAGTAGAGAACAAAGTAAAATTCTCATGCAAAGACACCTTTTCTTTAAAAAGGTCTAACTCTGTCTTAACACTGCCTTAGTCACAGTGAGATGCTGATATACAGTGACCAGTTTCAGGCAAGATGTAATGAACAGGTGTTGGTTCTTTGTGGGTTGTTTTTGTTCCCCAGGGTTCCCCCAGAGCCCTGGCTGCCTCTCATGGCTGAGCTGTTTGTGGGTAACACGGTGGTGACTGATAGGTGATGCATGAGGACTGGTTAGTCTTGCTTCGCTAAAGCCTGTATGTCACAAAGTCTGCTCCAACCAAAAAAAAGGCAGTGCACATAGTGGCACAGGTGTGTAATTAACGTTGGTCCTTTTGGGCTTTTTGGATTTGGACATTTTTGCCTGAATGGGTTGTTTGTGTGGGGTTTTGTGTGTTTATTTTGGAAGTTTTTGTTTGATTGTGGTGGGCTTTATTTTGTTCTGTTTTTGTCTTTGACGGAGGCAGCCTTAAAAATACTTTACCTTCTGTTCAGGTGGCTTTGTCGTTAAAAAGTCAGGAATGCTGAGCAGGGTGCTTGGAACAGACCATTTCTGGAGGAGTGAGATACTGTAGATCAGTTGGTTGGTGGCTTTGGTTCAGCTGTAATTTGCTGATAGCAGGAGTAGCTGCTTTGCCCTGTAGGTGTTGGAATTTATCTAGTACTAGGATCTGTTTCTCACTAACAATTCAGAGTTAGATTGTGAAGCAGCCCAGGTTGGGAAGTAGGTACAGGATATGGGAGAAGTTTGGGGTTATGTTACATTTGACAGGGAAATGCATTTCTGAATAAGTGACACGTGAAGGATGGCCTTACAAACACAGTTGCTATTATTTTTAGGCAAGTGTTAGAATTGCATCTCCCAGATGCCACAACAAAATTGGTAAGATACTGGGATTTTTACTGGAGTCAGTATGCTGGCACTGGATTCTCTCGGCGTTCACTGTGCAGTGGCAGTTCATAATACAACGCCCCCCATTCAGGTTTTTACCCCGGCAGTACTAGAGGCAGATGTCGGGTGTTTATGCCTTGGCGTTGTGCTGTTGTGCGCTCCCAGCAGCGCTGCTGTGTGTTGGGAGTGCCCGGCCCCGTTTGGCCCCGTTCCTCTGCCACTGCCCGGGCCCGAGCCTGGTTCAGCGTGGGCTGTCCCGTGGCTGTGCCGTCTGCAGCGTGCCACTCAGCACTGCAGAACGTTATTTTTGATATTAACCAAATTTCCATTAATTTGCACGTGACACTCTGTGTACTGAGCACGGGACATCTCTTGAAACCCAGCTGTCTCTTTACCTGGCATGAATTAGGTATGGGACAAGAGTAAGTGAAATGTTTGCTTCTGTTCTCTGAAAGGATGCAGCCCATGTGGTTAGTTTTCAGCTGAATTGTTTCTGAAATAGCTATTGGGGAAGAGGTTAGACTAGTTAAATGAGGTATTGCCTGTCCAGAGGGTTTCTGTCCTAACGGGCTTGCAGGGCAGTATTATGGCGTGCAGCATTTGACATGGAAAATCCACCAGCAGGGTGGAATGCAAGCAACTTACAGCTTAAGCTCATTTTGAAGTAGACAGCAGGGTCTAGATAGGTTTAGAAAGAAGCCTCTGATCCCCTGTGATGAATAAGTAGCCATTAATGATACAAGCTTAGTTTTTCTTTACTTTTTTCATAGCAGGCTATTGTTTAAAAGGGGCTCCTTACTAAAATTGTTACTGAGCTGTGCTACTGAACTCTGCGTACCTGTGTGTCTAGGGAGGGGCAGAGGTGAGGGAGCGGGAGCATGCACGACCTCAGGCAGTCGGTAGAAAGTTTACAAACCCTCCTGCTGTCTTTGAGCCTCTGTGTTGCCTCAGTTTATCTCGGTGCTGAAAGCTGGTTGGTCGGTCAGACTTGCTGAGCAGCTTGAGTGAACGATGAGTTTTGTACAGAAGCTGCCAGGTGTGCAAGAAGTGCCGTTTCAGCACTTCCCATGGTCCTGGTGCTCACAAGGCCCCTGCAGTGCAGAAAGCAAAGGCGGCGCTGCCAACGTGGGTTTGGTGATGTCACTGTGGCAGAGGTTAAAGCTGCCCAGTTGCAGCAGGTTGTGTGCTGAGAATGCTGCAGTTCATGTTTCTGAATCAGATGATACTAACGAGTGTGTGTTTTGGAAAGGCACAACTCGACTGACTTGAACTATCTCAAGCGTGTTGGATTTCAGCCGTGTTCTGAATTGGCTGGCATTGCCAGAGGTGTTGTGACCACTGCCTCAGCCCAACTGCAGTAATGGGCCTGTGGCAGCTCTCCCAGCTGTGGTAATGGTGCCACTCTGATGAAGAACTGTTTAAAAATTTGCTGTGCCCTAAACGTGGGCGAGATGAAATATTAACTATAGGTAAACTACATTAATATGTGACTGCAAAGAAAGCAAGTATTGTCTCTTAGTCCGTGGTTCTTTGGAACTTCCTGAGGTGTTGGTACTGGAGTGGGAAAAGTCATTTGTGTGCTACAGTTGTGTAGCACTGTAGCTGCAAGGGTCCTGTGCTGGGGTAGAGCTGGAGTCTTTAAAGATGCTGTTTGGATAAGTCTAAGAAAGCTGCCTGAGGAATGCTTGTTTCAAGGAAACAAATCATGTGTCTTTCTCCTCCTTGTAGATGGATTGAATCTTCTGTGTTGAATGCCTCTGGATTTCCTATTGGATTTCACATCTGGGGAAATACTTGTGATTTAAGCCACTGTGGCAGACTGAATTGTGGATCCTGGGTTCCCAAGACTTTAACTCTTGAGGAGAAGCCACTGCTCGATCACGTTAACCTGACATCTCAGCCACGATGGTGCTGTCACAAAGGCAACGAGATGAACTGTAAGGCATCCTTGTTTTTAAGTTTGTGTTGCATTTTCATTAAACTTCAATTACTAGCATTTGTTTCCAAATAGATTTTAGAGTGGCTGTGTTCACATGCCCTTTAAGTACTGTGTATTGTGATTCAGATTTATCCACTCTTTATTTTTGATAGAACTGCTGGTATTTGAACCTAGAATTGGAAAATGATGAAAATATAATTTCAAAGTTACTGATGGCATAAAAACTGGATTCTTCAATTTGCAGTAAGCACATTGCAGTATAGGTTGCAATCTGTGAATTCTACATTTATCTTGAGTAAATTCTGGCAATTTTTTGCTATTTTACTTTGGAACATAGACAAGGATCTAATCGGAATGCGCTATGTTGTGATGACAATCTTTCTTTGACTCCTTAAATTGTATTTAAAATGTTGTTTTGTAGAAATCGAGCGATAGCAGATTACCTCCGTTCCAATGGCTACGAGGAGGCATATTCGGTTTTTAAAAAGGAAGCTGAATTAGATGTGGTGAGTTCAAACAAGATTCTTCATCTATATTTTAATTTAGAAGTCTGTCAGTTTTATGGCATTTGCATCTGTTCTGAGCCTGTGTGTCTGTTACCTACCTGTTAGCTCAGACAGTTCCAGAACTGAAGGTGATGAACTCGCACAGGTTATTGCCTTGCCAGAAAAGGGAAAAATATTCATTGGGTGAGTTGACCATTTCTGAGCAGATGGGTTTATAACCGGACTTGAAATGGTCTGAGACTGCAACTGGAGACTGACTTCACTGGGAATCTTTAAGAAACAGGAAGGCAAAACTGGATTACTTTCGTCCTCTGCTTTATCATACAGAGTCAATGTTGGAAGATTCTTCTGAGATTTGAGTTGGGTCAGGAGTTAAGTCATTGCCTGAGTCTGTTGCATACCTCTTGGGTAACCATATAGCAGGAGGGCAGGCTGAAACAGTTCATAGAAGTTCATCATCCGACAAGGCCAGGGTGGATGGGCCTTGGAGCAACCTGGTCTAGTGGAAGGTGTCGCCCCCATGGCAGGGGGGTGAAACAAGATGAGGTTCAAGACCCCTTCCAACCCAAACCAGTCTCTGATTCTGTGATTGTGTAACCAGCTTTGATAAGCAGCTCTGTTTGCTTAGACTGTACAGATGCCAATGACTCAGACCAGTCATTTCTTGCAACTTCATTCTGTTGACTTGCCTTTGTCACAGATGAATTGGTATAATCTTTAACTTTGCTACCTTTAGCATAGGAGGTGTGCATTTCATATGGCTACAGCTGGACTGAGTAGTAAACTTCTGTGTGTTGCATAAATCCTCTGGATAAATCCTTGCCTTTTCTTTATTACATATCTTGCATTTTTCTTTTTCCAAAATACTGGATTGATGTTTGACTTAATTTCTCCAATTTGCTACTAGTATCGAATAAATAAGTAGAAATGACAAATTGAAATACCGTACTTATAATTGAAAATCCTGATATCATTCCCCTATCTGCCTTACCTATCAACCTAATTTAGTCTCCTCTTCCCAAAGCTTAGGAAAGCAATCTAAATAGGTTAGATGGTCCTGAGGGAAGGAGAAAATGCAGTTGCTAAAAGTTTCACGACTTTTATGCAAGAAAATCTGAATTAGAGTGGACTATACTAAAATGGAAACAAAAGGTAAAGGTTGAAATTATTTGAGTAAATTGGAAAGATTGATGTGTAGCTCTATGAAGAGATTTAATTTTTGTATGGATTATTCATGCAGATAACTCCAGCTTTTACAAGTGCCCCTGTACTAGTAGATTAACATCTGCCTCTGACCAAGGTAACCAGTCCTCAGAGCTTTTATCTTCCATGGAGTAAGCCATGGCATGGCTATTTTCTGATGTCTGGGTTATCTGCATCTAATTTAGGATTACTCTAGCATGAAACTGTCATTTTGTACATGAAAAGAAAGTGCAGCATTTAGTTATGCTTCTATGTCTCTGATGTTTGTTTTTCTGTGTTGCTTTTCTTCCTCTTTCTTTAAATGCTTCTTCTCAGAATGAAGAGTTAGATAAGAAGTATGCTGGACTTCTGGAAAAAAAATGGACATCTGTTATAAGATTACAAAAGAAGGTAAGTAGAGATCTGCTGGATGTACATGTATGAAAAGTTAACACAGAAAGCATTCAACACTGAACAGAAGGTTACATATTTTCCTTGTCAGATGAATGCAGGGGTTAGTCAATGATGCCACAAAAATGAATGTTGAGGGTTTGAGCAGGAAAGATAGCTAAATCCATGTTGTAGGAAGTGCTTTGTCTATCCCAGTGTTGGCAGTCATCCTCTTGGTGTCTCTGTAAAAAAAGGTCCTGGGCTTCAGTTTATGGATTGCATGTGCAGTCCTGAAGCTGGAGAGACAAGAAGTGCCTTGAGGCAGTTAGTGAGTGGGGAGATGGAATCGCTGTGTGCAGAGCGTTAGGCTGGGTTAGAGCAGAGGGAAAATCAGTGCTGCCCGTTGTCTTTGGCCATGGCCCTAGAGGGAAGGAGCCATTAGCTCCAGTGCATTCCAGTGGGGGATTGTGCTGCAAGGGGAGAGTACAAAACTCTTTTTAGTCATGCTTCAATGGCTCAAGAGTGTATTAAAAGCAAGAACCCCCTAAAATCAGTGTGTTAACAATGAAGTCCTGTCCCTTGTGCAGGTTAATATAGTGAGGGTTTATTAGCCCTCCAGTGTTTCTGTTGTTGGTTAATGCATATGCTAGCTCCAGCAGGACACAGAATTCCTGCAGCAGTAGCATTCCTTTTTGTTAGCACAACCTTCTTTGGTGGTTTGGCACAATAGTAATTCAGATATGTTTGTAGAGTGTGTGTGTGAAGGGGATTTTTTAGAACGTTTTTTTTTTTCCTGTGAAGATGTTTGGGAATTTGAAAAGAATAAACGATAATGATTAAATTATTAATATTTAACTATAAATTATTAAAGAATAAACTATAAATGATTAATTTAGGTTTGACTTTTAAAACCAGTGCTACCTAATGTTGGTAATCAGTTTTGGTCCATGCAATGTTTTCTTTACTGTGAATTTAGGAGTCTGTTGTTATTTGAATTACTAATGCAAGAAGGTGAATTAGATCTTGTATAAAACCAGAAATGAAAGGTCTCTTTAAAATTCATACACTTAGGTAATGGAATTAGAATCGAAGCTGAATGAAGCTAAGGAAGAATTTACATCAGGTGGACCTCTTGGTCAGAAACGAGACCCTAAGGAGTGGATTCCTCGTCCTCCAGAGAAGTATGCGTTGAGTGGGCACAGGAGTCCTGTCACTCGAGTCATTTTCCATCCAGTTTTCAGTGTTATGGTCTCTGCTTCAGAGGATGCCACAATAAAGGTACGTGTGTGCTCCAGACAATTGGCTGTGGGATAGGTGACATCAGTGCTTCTGGGCAGACATGTTGGACTGGTGGAAGGTTTGTTCTTCCTGGTTCTGCTTCAGCTTCTTCAGGGACAGATCTTCCCAGTGTGATGCCATTGTGTAGTCTACAGATTTTAGTTTTATGCTGGACCAATTAAAGAGTATTTTACTATCCTTTGAGTTGAGTTAAAAATAATGAAGCTGCTGTGGATTTAGAGACCTTTAACCTGTTTCTGTTTCTGCAGCAGACAGACAGGGTCAGCTGAAACAGCAACAGCTCCAAGTGTGCTGGATGTTATGGAGGGGCCCAGTCAGCTTTGTTTTCCCTCTTGTGGATACTCTGGATTAATTTCCTTATTCTTGAAGTCTAGCTGTGTAGCTCCATGTGATTATTGCTTTCCCAATGATCGCAGTCTGTTGTGATGGTGGATTCTTTGTTGGGTGTTTTTTGGTGCTTTGTTTTTTGTTTAAAATATAATTTAAAATTAAATGTCAAATTTTGCGCTTGAGAGAGACACAATAAGATCTGTAGGAGCCTGTTTTTTGTTTTAAAAGCTTTGTGGTTAGATGATAGGAGACTGACTTTATTAGGATGTGAGAACAGGACTTGAGGCTATCCTGCAGTTACTAACTGCAAATGTTTGTTTAACTTGAACAATTCTGTAATCTGTGAATGTCTGAATGTGTGCATATCAAACTCTTCAGAGGGGTTTGGATTATCAGCCTTAACCCAAAGAATTCTGAGTCTTGCTCTGTGGTATGCAGAATATTTGGTGGTTGTGTCTGAAGCAAGCAGGTAAATTCTGGAGCCTACACTAAAAGCTTGGGAAAGATGAGGGGAATGTTAAAGATGAGCCTTTCCCCAAAATTGAAAGTGGGCTGTACTGCTGAAGTCAAGCAGCTGGCACAGAAATGGATGGAGAAAAACAGTCTGTACAAAGTGCTTTTGTTCTGTCAAGTATTTTCTAAATTGATCTTCCTTCATTGGGTATTAAGACTTCCAGATTCAATAGAACATGTTCTCCTGCTGCGTTTATAATGCTTAAAGTTAACTGAAAAGCAGTTTTCAAAAAGGCATTAATTCAGTTAATTTATAAGTAACAAAATCATATAAAAAGAAATTTATTTTTCTCTACTGTTAAGCTTTTTAGGGCTGTCTTTTGCTCAGTTAATTATTGAACAAGGTGCCAGACTGGCCTACAGAGTGCAAATGTGAGGTTGGAGAATACGAAGAGTAATGGACTGCTAACAGGTTGTCTGTTCACTTGTCAGGTGTGGGATTATGAGACAGGAGACTTTGAGCGAACCCTGAAGGGGCACACAGACTCGGTGCAAGATATTTCCTTTGACCACACTGGCAAACTCTTGGCCTCCTGTTCTGCTGATATGACCATTAAGCTATGGGATTTCCAGGGCTTTGAGTGCATCAGAACTATGCATGGTAAGTATAAAGGGATTGATTTAGCAGTCTGTGAAGACTTTTTTTTTTT
>VZTJ01005385.1:426223-471148 GCA_013397795.1 Orthonyx spaldingii | reverse complement strand
TTTTTTTTTTTTATCCAGGGAAACTGCTGATGTGGAAGGGGGTTATAGACCAGAGTATTTTGCAAAAGAAAAAGGGGGGAGATAATTTGATGCTTTAAGTGCTCTGTAAATAGGGGATACATGTAGTGTCCATGGAATGAAATAGCATCTCAAATCTTCTATGCATGATGGTGTGGGAAGCATCCCACAATGATACTGAAATAAAATTACAATTAGAGGGATTTTAGCTTTAAATATTAAATGCTTGCTAGACAATAAAACTGCTTTCATATCAGTGAAAGATTCCTTCCTTCAGCCCTCTGTGTTCCTGATGCAGGGGTGCAGGAAGGGAGCAATCTATGCCAGAGGAGTTGTGGCTGCTCCATGCAGGGCTTGGCTGCGTGTGTTTGTTCACACGGGGATGTTCCCTTTGCACTGGGCTGGAAAGCCATAGGAAAAATGAGAAAGTGCAACCACAGCCATAAGATTCTAATATTGACAGCAAATACTTTTATAGTCTTATGTAAAAGCTTTTTCTTGCTTTTAGGATCATCTTGTAAGAAGTGGCGAGTAGGCATAGAGAATGTTTGAGACTTAAAAAAATAAACACCCACCCATAGATATACGCAAGTAAACAGAAAGCACCTTTAAGGATGCTCAATGTCTGGACTGTGTGGGTTCTAAAAATATGGATTATTATTTCATAAAACCTCAGGTTTACATGTAAAGATTATTCCATGCAATGGAATACAGTGGAAAACATGCAGTGCTGCTGTAGCTACTTGACCAAGATAAAAAGAATGGCAAGTCCTGTGTGCTCTGTGAAAACTCTGCCAGTGCCGCTTAATAAAGGTTTTATTTTGTTTTTAGGTCATGATCATAATGTGTCTTCAGTAGCCATCATGCCCAATGGAGATCATATAGTTTCTGCCTCAAGGGATAAAACTATCAAAATGTGGGAAGTCCAGACAGGGTAAGTGCACTTGTGAGCAAACAGTACCAGAACAAAAGCAAGCAGAAACCACTGTGTGTAGAAATGGGACACAAGAATCTGAATGTCAGCAGGCACTGTTTGAATTGAGAAATGATGTTGTGCCCTTTAGAGTAATTCACTGAAGGATTCTGCCTCAATCATTAGGCAGGGGGATTTAGATGTTAATACTGACTAATTAAAAGTAACTGGTTTTGTCTTTATGGAAGCTGTGAGGGTAGATCTCTGGCTCGTGACCAATTATGAAAATAAATTCCCTGGTTAACCATGAGTTTAAAGGGAGTATCTGTTTTACCTTTCTTGACTCAGATCAAGGTATCTCCTGATTTTGTCTTCTTGTTTCATTTATCAGTTGTCTCTCTAATACCTAAATGACCTGTAAATCTCTACTTGTGCTTAAAATACCTATTTAATGCAAGTAGTCATGTCAACTTCATTTTCCCCCAAGTTTCCTGATTTTTGCCATAACAAGTTTTTGCTAGCTCGTAGGTGTCACTTCTTTCTCATGTGAGTGTCCTTTCCACAAACTGTTTATGGCGTGGTCCATCACCTGCCAGGATGAACATGTGTGCACTAAATATTTTATCTTAACCACTCAGAGTAGGTTAAGTGTCCTCAAATTTCCGAGGCACGTGCAGTGGGTTGTTGCGATGGTGGTTGAGTGACGCCGTGTTTCTTGGCACAGTTACTGCGTGAAGACTTTCACGGGGCACAGAGAATGGGTGCGCATGGTGCGGCCCAACCAGGATGGCACCTTGATTGCCAGCTGTTCCAACGACCAGACGGTGCGTGTGTGGGTGGTAGCGACAAAGGAGTGCAAAGCTGAGCTCCGAGAGCACGAGCATGTGGTAGAGTGCATTTCCTGGGCTCCCGAGAGCTCCTACTCCACCATATCAGAAGCTACAGGATCAGAGGTAACATTCCGGGCTGTTAGTCGAGGACATGCAGGGAGAGCTTTGTCCATGCTCTGTACAGCACTGACAGTGCCTGGGCTTTGGGCTCAGAGGGCCTGGCAGGTACAGCAGGTGTATGAGTACATCTGTCCGAGGATCTTGGTGTGCAGTTGAGCCCCATCGTGGCTTCGTGGGATCCAACTTTTGTGTTTATCAGTAAGACCTACCTTTGCACTAGTGAAAGTGAACGTCAGACATGCTCTGTTCGGGGAGGGGTGAGAGTGGGACCACTGTCTTGTATTGCAGCAAAGAAATGTGTAAAGCAGCTTCTCTGGCAGAATGCGGAGATTATAAGGATGCCTAGCAAGTGGAAGGTGGGGCGGGGAAGGAGCCAGTCAGGAATGCAGAATGAAGCTGCCTTGGGTGCAGTATGTACTGTGCTGGAGTCAAGCACCGACTGCTGTTTTACTGTACAGCTACTGATGGAAGACAGATTCCTTAACTAAAATGAATCCAAATTTGTGTGATCACAGATACCTCTTCCAGTGAGCCTCAAGAAAAGCTTGCTAAAGGCCAGAAGAAATTTCGTTCTAAGGATATTAAAGTGTACAAGAAAGGAACTAGAAATTAACTCCAAGTTCTAGTCAAACCCTCCACCTAGTGTTGCTGTTTTGCCCTCTGCCTCCACAGGGCATGGACATCCCAGGGGAAAAGCAGCTACACTGAATACAGAGACTTGCCTAGTCATGGCTTTCGCAGGTTATTTCAGTCAAATTGTACTTGAATCCTTAAAAGATCCTTATAATCTTTTAATTGTAAGTAATTGAAACGAAATACAGAGTGTCTCTTCCTGTGGCTGTGTGGGCTCTGTGGTGGTGCCTCCTCTGCCCCCTGCTGGTGGCATCGGGCACAGCCCGCGCAGGGCACCTTCCCTGCACACCTGGGGCAGGTGCGGCAGAGAGCTCAGCCGGTGGTCACACCGTGCCTGGGCACACAGAGGAATCACCTCAGAGCTCGGCCGGTGGTCACACCATGCCTGGGCACACAGAGGAATCACCTCAGAGCTCGGCCGGTGGTCACACCGTGCCTGGACACACAGAAATAATTTCAGATTAGGAAGTTTCCAGAAATTCCTAACCCTGCTTCATTACATTTTATGAAGAATGTGAGCACAAAAGTGTGTGTGAGCTGTATTCTCATTTGTCCTGAGATGTGGCACTTGAACTGTGTCTGCTGTTAACAGAGGATGTCTTGCAGTAGGCAAATGTGTATTCAGAGCATTACTTGGCTTGTGGAATCAATAGGACAAACCATTGTCAAATCAACTAAATCAAACCATTGTGGACAAACAACCATTTCTTTTAACAGATTGTTTAATTCTCCTAGCATTAGTACCAGTGCCTGTGATCCAGCTTTGTCAGTGTGGGTTTACTTGCTGTAAGCTATCGTATGATCTCGTTTTGGTACTGAGCATTATCACTGGGAAGGGATCTACTTCATTCCTCCTCTTCCCGATTCCATCCTATGTATACCATAACTTGAACCATAATTTCCTGTAGACCAAGAAGAGTGGTAAGCCTGGGCCTTTTCTGCTGTCTGGATCCAGAGACAAGACCATTAAGATGTGGGACATTAGCACTGGCATGTGCCTTATGACACTTGTAAGTCCATTGGTGTTTTTCTGGCAGTCATAGCTGCATATGTACAACCAGTTTTTATGAAATGTATTATCTTGCATGTCATATTTTCAAGAGAAGCCAGAATTATAATAATACAAATGCTGGAAATAGAGTTTTAATGGCTTCTATAGTTCAGATCTTCTTATTGCTAAGAAATACTGAGAATCTCCAAAACTATAGTGTGAATGCAATACTGTGGTGTAGGTTCTGTGATGGGTAGCTTGGTTTGTTTACAGAAGTGCTGGTAATGATCTGAATTTTGTCTTCTGTGAAATGTCATGCTGTTCCCACGTGAGGGACTTCCCGCGGGCCATAGCCTGCTGTTCCCAGCTCAGATTCTGGCTGGGCTGGGTGGTGGTGCTGCGGTGGAGAGCAGAATTGGTGCAGATCACATGAGGACTGCTGTTTGTTTGCCTTCAAGGACAGGAACTTGCATTGTTGGGAGAACTGATAGAGATGTAATAATAGAAACTGGAGATAAGCTGTGAGTTCTGACGGGTTTCGGGAGCTCAGTGCTGTCCTTGCAGGGCCAGGCAGGGGTCCCTCAGTGTGCCATAGCGTGAGGTGTGAGACGCTCAGCTCACAGCCTGCACCTGCTCACTCATCTCTCCTTGTGCACAAGGTGGGCCATGATAACTGGGTACGTGGCGTCCTGTTCCATTCTGGAGGAAAGTTTATTTTGAGCTGTGCTGATGACAAGACTCTCCGTGTCTGGGACTTCAAGAACAAGCGATGCATGAAAACCCTCAATGCGCACGAACACTTTGTTACCTCTTTGGGTACGTATTGCCCCCTGTGCCAGCACTGCTGCCTCCTCACCGGCTGAGCACCAGGCTGGCATTCACCTTTGGGCTCTAGTGGTGCCTTGTGCTCTCTGTGTAGAAGGAATGAACTAGAAATTAACTCCAGTTTCTAGTCAAACCCCCACCCATGTGAGTTGTAGAGTTGAAGTGTGCTGGATTTTTCCACTTCTGCTGCCAGTGTTGCCCATGGATAAGGATGTTAACTGACAGGGAGTCCTGGAACCTGTCACCAGAGCATGTGGGGCATCTGGGGAGTGCTCTAGTGTCAGTGCTTGCCCAGCAAAAGGAAGACAAGAGGGGTGTGCACAACAGTCAGAAAAGAGTTACTTTGAATTCCTGGACGTTCTTGGTTGGTGTTACCAGATCTTGGTAGATGTTAGTTCCCCCCTGCTCTGGCAAAGCCAGAACAAACCAACCACTCCCTGTTCAGAAGTGCTGGCTTTGCTCTGGAGTCTCCTCTTGTTTGTTTTCTCTGTATTCCTCTGGCAATCTATTGCTCCTTCAGCAAAGCTGTGTGAGTTTGGAGCAGGGAGCCTGAGAGCTGGCTCCTGGGGTCCCCTGACCAAACTGGCAGGCGTAATTAAATGCAGGCTTTGGCTTCCCCCTGAAATGGCTGAGGAAATGGATGAGAATGGGGGAGGAACAGTGCAAGGTGAAGAACATCAGACCCGGAGCAGGCCCTCGTTAACCCCGGAATGGGCTGCCTCAGTTACCACTGGCTTTGCTAACCCTTCTTCCTACAGGGAGACTGATTCCTCTTGGTTAAACTTCCCCATCCTCTCTCTGAGCCAGCCCCAAATTGATTTGTAAATGCAAAATATTTGGGGATCTCCTGAAGAACAGTACACTGTACATTTTTAAATACAGATTCACAGACCTTACTGTCTACAGCAAAAAGTCAAGTTTCCTGATTCTTGAACACCTCTTATTAAATACGTGAAATTCTGTCTCCTGGTAGGATTGAAGGGTTTTATCAGCGTGAGATGTTTTGTAAGTTTTCTTGATTTCTTTTCCATAAAAGCTCCTTTATAGCTGAATTGAAAGTAGGTTTTCACGCTTTACAAAATTACAGCATGAGAGAATTTGGCTACAAAAGTACAGCCAGGAGCTTTGGAATTTAGCCTTTGAGCTGGTAGAATTGTTTTGAAAAAGCAGTGCCATTCAGTGAGAGTAGGAAATGCTGAACTTCTGGGTTCATTGGTAACGATGAGCTTTTGTCTCCTGGCAGATTTCCACAAGACAGCCCCGTACGTGGTGACTGGGAGTGTAGATCAAACAGTAAAAGTGTGGGAGTGCCGCTGATGGAGTTCACAGTGACCCCTTTTCCTCTGGATGCACTCAGATACCATGGTTACCCATTGAGCTCTGTTTAAATAAATATTGTCCTTTCATGTAAATTATTCTGGATGTAGATTGAGCTTATTAAATGTTACACACAAAGTATTCATGCATGGTGAATCCAAATTGTATACTGTAAATTTACATACGTTGTCTAGAAGTACCATAGGTTTAAGAACATGGGCTGGCATTGGTCACATCAGACCTGAGAAGGCAGAAGTGGGATGATTGGAATAGGGCACTTAACTGAATAGTTGACAGTGTCGTTATGTCGGATAATTATACCTGTTTTTCTTTCTGCTGTCTGTTGGTGCCTGAATTGGTGACCTCATTTGGGAAAAGTTTTGTAGGGCTCTTTCAGAAATGTGTATCTATGTAACATCACTTAAGTGTGCTTAATAAATCTTCTCTAAGAATACTAGATAATAAGGCTGCAATTCAGAATCTTCTGAACCTTATATGTAATTAATGGAAATTAATTAAACTCTGTAATATTTGTCATGAAACATTTGCCAAATCAACAGAAAACACTTGTTTTGGCCTCCTATCACGCAAGGGTTGGTATATTTATAGAACTGACTGTAAACCTAAAATAAGACAACAAATCTTAGTCGCAGCTGATGTGATAAATGTATTTATTTTTTATTTGGTCATTCAATGGTTAAGCTGTGCTGTTAAACTAAGTTTAAATGCTTTTTTGTTTGTTTTTTTTATGCTAGACAAACTTCCAGGAGGAGTTGTCCATCCCACTAGAGTTTAGTGATCCCGTTTCCAGTAGAGCTTCCTCTCCTGAATGACTGCCATGGTCCAACTTGCTGTTTGCTTTCCATGTTTGTTAGAGATGTGCAATTCCTATTACACAGCAGGATCAAAGGACACTTCCCTCATTCACTGGCAGGAAATTGGGGTATACAAAAGTTTCTTGGTTTCCTTAGTGCCTCCTTGGAAAACCCTTTGACAATGAGGTGATCCTCACCTTGGCAATGTGGCTCCAATAAAAACATCCTGGGGTTTGCAAGTGGAGAAGTACCTTGGGCTGCAGCATTGAAATGCTTTAAAGGAGGCACTAAGTATCTTGAGAATCAGTTGACAATGGCAGGTCAGATCCACATAGGCTTCTAAAAGAAAAATGCCATGAACAAAGCCCACACCCATCTGTGGGAATGATGCTAAACATTAAAACCAAACCCAAACCAGCCCAGCTCAGTTATTAGTATTTATGTTGTTTGGTGTACACAATTTTTAATTTGCATATCCCTAAAGTTACATATTTTGATCTGAAATGAATGAAAATATTATAAATTAATATTTTAATCAGCATTTTGGTGACAGATTCCATTGTAGATAACCAAGAATTACAATACTTACCAAACTAACCAGGTCTTTTTAAAAATCAACTTTAAAATTGACAATACAGTGAAGTACCAGGCTGATGTTTTAACAGGTGAATTTGTGCTTTATTTTATTCCTTTGGTTTAATCCATGGCTTTTAAAATGTCCCTTTTAAAGCTGAGAGTCCGTGACCAGCATAGGGTGGGCTGGAGGGCAAACACACTGCACTGGTGAGGGGAAAACTTTCACAGTCACCCCAGAAGGACCCGTTGTTCTGTGGGAGCAGCTGGATTGGGTGTGGGATCCTCTGGGAAGCGGGGTTCTGATGTGGGGATTTTCAGAGCCAGTTTAAGATCCAGGCTAATCTCTTAAATCCAGTGGTTTCTGTCACTCTCAGTCTGTGTTGCTGCAGTTAAGCATGCACGAATAAAGTCTGTTTTGTTCGTTAGCTGCTTGGACTGGAAACATTTGCTGCTTTTTGTCCTATTGGAGAATTTCAGATACACAAGTAGTGCATCTTAAATCCCTCCATGCATCTGCAACTGTAAAGTAATAACATCTGTTTAATTCCTGGTAGGACCTAGAAACTTTATTTAAGTCTAAGGTAAACCACCCTCATGTACATAACTCAAACCTGAATGAGAAATTAAAGGTACCTGTGATGTGGAAGTTGTCTACTGCATTTTTTCCCTGTAGCAAAGAAGCATTTACCAGGACACCTGGCCCCAGTGCTGGCAGCAGTGTCACTGCTGTGTGAGACTCAACACTGCTGCTGTGCAGAGTGAGCCTTCTGGGGCAGCAGGGAATGATCTCAGGGATGGTCCTGACCAGACCAAAGCTGAAGCCCTGGTTGGAAGGGAGCCACACCACAGGCGTGAGAGTGAGGGGGACACTCTGGCATGTGTGTGGAACTGTCCCCACTGTTTCTGTCAGCTCGTGCTGTGCCTTTGCAGTGATCAGAACTGCAACAATGGGGTTACTGGGTCAATAATGAACTAAACATATTGGGAGGGTTGAGAGGTTCACTGCTGCTTTGGCACTTGCTGACTAAAGCTGGCAGCACCTGCCAGGACCCACCTCTGGCCTGTTACCAGAGCCACTGCAGATCCCTGGGCTTAGCCTAGCCCCAGCCATGCCACACGGGCCAGAAAGTGCAATGTTTGTTGTGGTTTAGATAGAAGCTGGAAGTTGGTGTTTTATGCCATCTTGCACTTTAGAAGGTGAAACAAACCCGTCCTGCTTTTGTGTGTGGTGTGACCAATGTGTGCCCAGGGCACTGAGGAAAGGAAAACAACCCCTGGTAGTGAGTGGGGGCTATGGGCATGGGGTCCCTGCCTCTCCTCTGCCTCTTCCTGTCCATGTGAACTGCCTGAGAAATCACTCTTAGACAGCTCCTGACTCCCCAGAGTGCTGTTTAAAAGGAAAAAATACTTTGTTTTTGTAGACAGTGGTGGCTTGGTAATCCTTTAATGATTTGAATATTGCAAAAGCTGAGTTGAGTGAAGGAAAAGCGCCCTTGGAGTGAGCTGTTGTGTCCAGCTGTATATAACGTCCGTGTATTAAATCAATACCGAGAGTCCTGTAGCAAGAGCACGTGCGTAGAGGGGTGGGATGGACGGGGAGGGGGGAGCGGGGGGGTCGCGTTGGATTTGCAAGTCACAACTGGCGTTAACTGGCCTTTTTATCTTTCCACTGTGTCATGTAAGTAGCTGCTTTCCTGTCCTGCCTGTCCCTCAGGCTTCCCCGAGTTCATTCTGAAGAGAAGTTAGCAAAATCCTCACGCTTTAGAGTTGATCCCGACATCGACATGAAGGCAAATGTCAGATGTTTGTTCGAGTGCTGTTAGAGGTTGCAATTGGAGAGAACAGTACCCAGGCTGTAGGAGTTAACTGAAGCTATTGACACAATTAAAACAAAATCGGTTAAAGGAATGTATATAATACTGCTCTGTGTTTTACAGTAAGATTTGTTGCTCTCAGACTGTGTAAAACAAAATTTATTCATGTTTTCTGCATATTAAAAAAATCTTATTGTACCAATTGGTAAAATATTAAATGCATATAAAACTAGATGTGGTTTTGTTTCCTTGGATGCAAGAATTAAAACTATTTTCAAAAAAGCTATTGGTGTTTCACCCTCAGATTTTGCTCCCACCTGCTTTGCCCTTGCTCTGATTTAACTTGTGCTCACCTGAGGCTGCAGGAAGTGGCTTTGAGGTGGTTCATGGCAGATGGAGTAGTGAGAGGTTTTGTTGGTTGATCTGGTGTGATAAGGTGCTGCAGGAAATGCTCTGGTGTGGGCTAAGCTGGTCTCGCAGGTGGGCAGGAGAGCCTTGTCCTCGGACCTGGCACAGGCCTTCCCTGGTTGAGTTTGGTTGGATTTTTCCCTTACCTTGACCCTCTCTGTACCGCAGCCCTGACAGGAGCTGCCTTTCGCTGCTCCTCACTCGGTGTTAGAGTTGTTGAGGGCAGTGGTTGAGCGTGGCTGTGAATCCCCGGAGTCATCGCTCTCAGCTCTGAGGCGGCACAGGGCAGGTGGGTACCTGGAAAGCCGAGGCACTGGGTGGTTCTGGCAACATCTCTTCTGGTATTAGGGTTTTGCACCTGATGTGTGCTTTAGTTTGATTTTTCCCTGTGATTTGGCCCTAATTGCCTCGAGCACTGTTTAGAGATGGGTCAGTGGCCGGAACTCGAATGGGCCCATCTTCCTAATGGAAGAGCACAGATGTGATGCAGTCAGGTGTGCAGGCTTCCCCCCAGATTGCGAGAAGGGAATGCCGTGACAGTTTAACAGGTGACTTGTTTCTTGGAAAGAAAGTTGTAGCTTTTTGTGGTGTGTGGTAAGTCCGATGACATTTAAGTGTCTGGAAGGAGAGCCGGAAGGACACAAGTTGGCTATTTCCAGGTGCCTCCTTCAGAGGCTGAGGGTTTGATTGTTCTCTGCAATTACTTTTGCTGCAGGTCCTTGTCTCAGGCTGTGCCAGTTGCTGCCAGCCCAGGGGATAGCAGGGATACACACAAGGGCTTAAAGCCTGCCTGGGCCAGACCTGAGTGAGGTGGGCTACGTGTGTACCTGTACAAACTAGGAGCCATGGTGGCCTGGCAGGTGAGTTCTAGGGCCAGGGAGCCATGTTCAGCTTCCCAAACACCTGCCTGCCTCCAGCCCAGCTGTCTCCCAAGGCCCATTTGAATCAGTTTTTGCACTTGTGTTTAAGAACTTGTGAACAGAGTAATGAGAACCCGCAGAACCCAAAAGAGGTAGAGAGGTATAGACTGCATTTACCAACATGTTATTTACCAGCCTGCATTGCCCTGGGAGCTGCTTAGTGGAGCCTCAGTAGCCAGGACTTGCATCCTTCAGTTTCATTTCACATGGGTACAACATTCCCAGAGCTGCTCACACATCTCCCCTGGGACGAGAGGGCAACGTGACTCATCTCCCTGAGCACAAATGGATTCTGACAGCAGAGGTGGTGGGTCCTGCCCCCTCTGGGCTGGGGTTGTGACTCTGGTACTCGTTTACAGGTTTTAAAGCCTCCAGCTCACCTGGTCCTGTCCTCTCCCCCAACCTCTGCTGAAAGCAACACGACTGGGGGCTTCAGTGCTGGTACCAACACTTTGCACCAAACAGTAAAGAAAGCAAAAAAAGTACCTGCAAGAGTTTAAAAAGCTTTTAATGGACTGTAAGACACTAGTAAAAGAAAAATCTTGTAGGAAAGATGCACTGTAGACATTTATTGATTGCTTTCCATGAAATTCAGAATTTTCTAGTGGGAGCAAGTTCATTCGCAGTGAAGACTCTGCTTTGTTGCCTCCAACACCTCAAAGGCTGCTCCCTCCTTCCCCCCTCATCCAGCCCCTAGTTACAAATACCTGTAAGGTTGGACAGGAAACCGAGGGTACAGAGCACAGGGACAGCACTTGGCTCCAAGGGTCAGTAACAGAAGCAGCGCAGATTAGCACGGGGCACGACCCATGACAGACAACGCGAGGGAGGGAGGGAGGGAAGGAAGGGAGAGGCTGGGCGCCGGCAGCACGAGGCTGCGGCCAGCCCACCGTTCTTCTGCAGCTTGATCTGCTTGGGAAACAGGACATTCAACTCTGTCGGCATCCCAGGGCCTGCAGCGGCCACATCTTACCTGCTTGAGAACAGTGACAACCCCTCGGGATGTGCGTGTGAGGGGAGGGGACAGGAGGATTCCTTCAGTGGCATTTGCCATTCTGTACCGTCCATTGCCAGCAATGGCAGCTCCCGGTGCCAGTCCCAAAACCAGTGTGCAAAAATGCCAGAGAAGAAGGTATTTGCCAGAGGTTTCAGTGCTGGTGGAAGTTCAATTTTTACTTAAACCCCCTGCTCCAAACCTGGTACTTTCTGGTTGTGATTCCACCAGGTTCAGGGCCCTCAGCTCTGTGTCACAGCTGCTGTTGCAAATGACACCAGGTCTCTATTTCTGAATTTTCCTCCCCTCTCCCCTCCCTTAAATTGGGCTGTGATTCCCTCCTCACTCCCCTTAGCTCAGCCCTCATTTGCTGCATTCCCACCTCTCCGAGGCACTGGGGTTTCCACTGCAATGGAAGTTTGTGCGCTTTTTTAAAGATCAAGCCCTCACTCTTTGGATACAGTATCCCAAGTTACTCAGCTGCAAGCAGAGCAGAGGTGGAACGGTGAATATCATATATATGTATCTCTATATATATATATCTATATATATATATATCTATCTATATCTTTACCTCGAAAATTAGAATGTGAATGTTACAAAACCCCACTGAATTGCCAAACTGCCAACCAAACATAGAAAAAAATGGTTAAAGGAATCCCATGGCTATATCCTGATGTAGAAAATGCTGTACATCCCCCACTTCCACATGTCATCTCGGCAACACAAATATGGCTGTTCTTAGCACAATCTTGAATAGCAACTGGGGGGAATCAATCTTTTGGCTTGGAATCCACGTTTTACAAGAACGCGGAGCAGTGATGGGGCTGGTTCTGTACTGGTTTAGCAAAGCAGTGTCCTTAGTTAACATAAAAATGACCTGAGAAATGTTACATTCCTCCAGACAGTTCATTTGGAATTCTTATGTACAAAGTAGAAATAACTGCTGCGCACACACACGACACGGACACACACACGGCAGGAGGGCCCCGCGCGCCAGGACGGGTCTGTGCTGCCTCCGGCCACTTCCCCTCGCGTGGCAGACACAAGCTCGGGCAGACAGATTACATTGCTCAGATTAGTTCTTTGCATTGTGTATTAATTGTACCAGTGCAATAACATTGTCAAAAAGGAGGAGCTGCTCCAAGGGCAGCCAAGGCCCTGGGCCAGATTCAGAAAAGGGTCGTTTAAACTTTTTTTTTTTTTTTTTTTTTAAAGCGAGGTACACATTAAGCAGAGCTCTGTGTTAAGGGGATGGCAGCGGAAGGCATGCTCGGCTCAGCCTCTTTCTCCTCCACAGCTTTGTCCTCTGCTTCCAGCTGTTCCCCACTTTTCATGCTTTCCTGGAGCTGCTGGCGTCGCTGCACCTCGGCTTTAAGGTTCTCCAAGTCTTTTTGGCTGAAGGGGAAAGCAGGAAGGGGAGCAGACATTAGACTGTCCGTGGGAATGGTGAAGCACCAGGACAAGGTCATGTTCAACAGAGGGAACACTCCTTGCACCTCCCTCCCCCACAGCTCAGCCACACCTGAGCACAGCCAGGGCCCAGTTTGCTGGTTAGGTTTGAGCAGAGAGGCACCAGGATCTGCTCCCTCAGTGCAGCTGGGGCAGAGCAGGGAGTTCATCTCAGTGATGGCCAGGCAGCCTGCAGTTGCTGATGCTGCATTTTTACCACCAATGATTATTTACAGCCTTAGAACAATACAGTCTTGGCTCAGGTCATCTATTTCCACCATCATCCCAAATTTTCAACTAGAAATTTAAAAGACAATTCATAATAATAATAAAAAAATAATCTAAGAGTCCTGCTGTTTATAGTGGTCTTGATGATGCTAATCAGGGCCTGCATTGGGATCTTGGCTAAAACAAATCCTGGGGAGTTGGTTTCTGCTCTCTTGCGAACTAAGACAATACAGACTTGATTTCTAAAGGCATAACCCAGAAGAATCACTGTACCTTAGTGGAATGAAGAGAATTCCATTGATAATGTTCAGCTGCTCCAGGACACTGGCCATACTGGGAGCTGTGAACTACATCACAAGGGAAAAGAAGTTTTAGGAGTCAGAGCCTAGAGCTCTGAACTGCTAAGCACGTCTAGACACCATTTACCAACAGCTCTGAAAATGACACCATTGACATTATCTACTTCTGCATATCCATAAGCTGGAAAGCACCATCTAGAGCTCCCCACCAGTCCCTAAGGGAACCTCCTGCTGAACCCTGGAGGACTTCAGTTAAATACATCGCGGTGCCAGTTCCAAGATGTGTTGGGTTTTCTACCCTCCTTCAAGTACTGTAACAAGGGTAAATCCTTTAGTGCTGTTTTTATGGGTTTGAGCCTCTTCACTGGTCCCAGTTCCCTGGACTTTTCTTTTACTCAAGTCAAGGTCCTTGTGCTCCCTTCATTGCAATGAACTCCTCAGGTCTGTTGCCAGTTCTCCACACGAAGAACACCACCCACCCACGGAGCACCATACCACTCTGTCCTCCCTGCAGCTGGAATCCTCTTTCCCAGTCTGCTGGGGTACAGCCAGGCAAGGAGAGTGCCCGTGGCTCAGGCTGGATGCTCTGCCAGGTGTGGAGGCAGGCAGGAGCAGCTGGGTTTGGCCCAGGAGGGCCAGTCATTCCTGCTCCATGTAAGGTAAGGCAGCCCCTCCGTGCTCCCTGCCCAGCCTCCCCAGCCATCACATCCCTGGAAGGAGAACAAAGCTTCTGGTAAAAGATGACAGCAGTTTTGAAGATGAGGAAACTGAAGTACTTTTGGGTTGAGCAACCTGCCCCCTGGCAGTGAGTCAGCAGCAGGGCAGGGTTGTGTGGAGGTGTGCCAGGCTCTCAGCCAGGAGCTGTCCTTGTACCCCTTTGCTTCCCTGCAATACTGTCACCTGCACTCAACTGTGTGTCTGAGCCACTGCCCTGGCTGGGACTTCTGCCCGGGAAGGGTCTGACCTGGGACAGCTGCACCCCTTGCTGACAGTCCATGTCCCTCAGGAACAGCTGGGCACAACTTGCTGCTGGCACAGCACACTGCCCGGTGCTCTGGGTTACCTTCAGTGGCATGATGTTGGCATTGGAGCCATTCTTGTAGATCTCGTTCATGGTGCGCTGCAGAGCCACCGCTTGCTGCGTCAGGTATTTCAAGTACTCGGAGCTCTCTTTGGTCTTTTCGTGGTGTTCACCGAGCTGATGGGAAATGGAGAAAAAAAAGGTTCAACATCACAAGTGACAGCAGGGCACACACCTGGGTGCTGCCAGCTCAGCATCCCTACAGGAACTCAGTGAAAGGGATTTTACCTGCCCTGGCATTCAAAAACCAATAAAACAGTTCCTCTAGGAGCCTTATTATCAACATTTCATATTTTCATCAAGTGGGAGCACATTTGCTGGGTGAGCAGCATTCCCTGCACTGGGATCTTCTTCCAGGAGCAGCATTCCAGCATGCCCTCCCACCTGGACCAGTATTCCAGCATTCCCCGCACTGGGCTGTGCCTTCAGCCAGCTCAGCGGCGCTGAGTCACCGCGTGCAGCCGCAGACGTGCTCAGACAGCCCTGGGCTGGGGCAGGAGTTTCGCTGAGCAGCAGCTGGGCTGCAAGCTCACTACCAAACCAGTTGGGAGCTGGTATTTAAAGACTAGTGGTGCAAAACATGGGAAGAAGAGACCAGTTTTTCCCAAGCCCCACCAGAACATGGGGCTGTGCCAGGACAGAAGTGCTTGTCCAGCCATGGGTAGAGCACGGACACATTTGCAGGAAGCTGAGCAAAGACTCCTGGCAGAACAGTGAGCAGTTACTGCACAGGGCAGCGACTTTTCCCCAGCTCTACAAGGACTCCCTGGCATCTGCTCAGAGCTGTTTGTAGGAAAGGCCTCCCCAAGGCCCAGGCTGGGCACTGGTTTGCAGTGGAACTGCTCAGCTCTGGCCCTGCAGTGACACCACACAAGTGCACAGTGTGGCCACTCATCACCTGGTTCTTGTAGATGGTGTAGCCTTCCTTCTCATGCTGCAGAGCCGACCGGAATTCCGCTTTGCTCTCATACACTCGGGCAACCAAGTGGTGGCTAAGGGAAGGCAAAGGGTTGAGTCACTTCTCTGAAGAAGAAACATTTCCGTGCTGCAGCGAGCGTGACATGACATGACTGTGTCTCGGCTGAAAGTCTTAACATGAGTGTGAAAGAAGACTGAATGCAGCACCCTGAGAGTTACTCCTTCCCAGCCCAGCTGAGGATTCAAATACTACACTCATTTGGGTTGGATTATTGTTGGAATGCTGAGAAGTGACCAACAGAGGTAAAGACAGAACTGGGTATCTTTCCTCCTGCATCCAGGAAAGCTGAAGACCACAGCAGTGAACTAAAGGGAGAGGCACATCCATGGGAATACCTCAGGACTGCATTTATTAACTGGAGAGGAAGGCTGCAGCCCTAAGCCCTCAGGCAGAGCCAGGCCTGAGTCCCCTGGGCTCTCTCCAGCTGGGAGAGCTGACTTGGCTTGGACTGCCTGGCTTGATGCTTCTGGAATGAAAAAGAAATTGCTAGGTTTGGCAGTGTTTCTCTGTGGGAGGGGATGGGTTGATCTGCACCCCGATGGAGAACAGATGGCTGCGATGCGGCAGCAAGAACTGGGAGCGGGCCGTGGCTGGCTGACACAGCCAGTCCTGCACTGAAGGACAGAGGGCATCCAGCACTGCAGCAGTGGCCATGGGGAGCAGATCCTACAGGTGTCACCAGTCCCAGCTCCCTTGGGAACACACAGAAGCCACTCAGGGTTTTTATTCAAATACAGGATTTTATGGCATTAAATGATTCTCAAAGATCTGTCCCTGAGGGCTGAAACAATTAAACATGAGCATTTAACATACTGTCCCTGGCTCCCAGTGTAATTCCCTTACAAGCTCTCCAATCTTCACTTCCCATATACATTTTTCTGTTGAGAGTCCACAGGGATCAGGGTCATCTTGACAGATTTTCTGGGCAAACAGGATCACAGGAGATACCACAATTAACCTTAAGAACAAGGGATCTCCATATTTTGAAATAACAAACTTGGATACTGCACCATGACCTTGGCTCTGGGACAAGACTGAATCTCCAGTTCACAAGACCAGACCCTCCCATGTGAGCACTTGGTGACTGTGCTCGCTCTGACTGCAGTGACCCAGCCCAGCACCCCACCCTGCCTCACCTCAGCGCAACCTTCAAAGACTTGGAGCCGTGATACTTGGAGCTGATGGCCAAGGCGTTCTCCAGGAACCGGAGGGACAGGTCATACTCCATGACCCCATGGAGCACCAGGCCGATGTTGTTCTGTACAGAGGAGCCAAGCAGGCATTGTAAAGGCACATTCACACTGCAGTTCCTGCTCTTTGAGCAGCGGGATCCCGCAGGTACGGCACTGCTGCAGCCCCTGGCCACGTCCCTGCAGCAGTGACACATGACAGGGACATGGGAGCTTGGCCCAAACACACCAGGCACAAGGGAGGTAACCAACTGTCCAGTTTATGCCAGTGCAACAAGAACATAATAAACAAAGCAGTTTTCCTAAGGATTACAGGTGCTCAAACCCCATCCCCAGTGTTCCAGCCCAGAGTTCAGCACAGAGGCTGACCCTCCCAGCTAAAGGGTCAAACTCCTTTTTTCCTTTCATCTGATGGCACCAACCAGTAACAACCCAGGGAGGAAAAGCACTGCCTGAATGTTTGTTTTCAACAGCCATCATGTGGACATCTTAAAGGCCAAGAGGTTTCTTAGAGATTAGGGACTTGAAGACTCTTAAACAGATTACTTACATCCAAGAGTGCCATTTCTGGGTGATCCTCCCCAAATACCAACAGCATGAGGTAGCGTGCACGGTACAGCAGGTTCAGTGCTGTCGAGAGCTGGCTGTTTGCAAAGCAGTACAGAGCCAGGTGCATCTGGGACAGGAGAAGGGACCCAGCATTAATGTAAAGGAAACGAATTTGTCCTTTCCACTCCTTTCCTCAGCTGTACATGAACAAAAAGTCTTCCTTAACGGTTAAGAAGGACTTCAGCAACTTTGAAAAGTCCAAGTCTGCTGGCTCATGCACAGCCCCACTGAGGTGTTCCGGAGGACACAGCACTGAAGAAGCAGAGTGTTTTATTCCAGTTTCTCTTAACACCCCTCGCAGAGTATTTCCAACCTGACTCGCATATGTATGTCATATTCTGACTGTGTTTTTGGGGGGATTTTTTCTTCTTTTTGTTTTTGACATAAGCCCAGGACTAAACCCAGGAGAATTAATGTATCTAAATAAATATGCAGCACACAAACAACTAGAAACCTAGGCTAAGCAGGATAAATAGCGAGCATGCAGGACATTTATAGTGCACACACTCAGCTTTTCACTTTGCAGGATCATAAGAGATGATGAAAAGGAGAATTCTGGAAAGAAAGCTGCAGAGGAGAGGAAAATGCAGCTGTTTTCCAGCTGCAGACATGAACTAAGGCTCATAGACTGCAGCCAGACCCCTGAGGTGTTGCTGCTCCCTCAGCTCCCCATACTCACATATTCTTGGATGGTGTTGGGATGTTCGATGCCCAGGACCCTCTCGCTCATTAGCACCGCTTTCTGCTGATTGCTTAAGGCCTGAACAGAACAGAACCCAGAGCAAGTCACACCATGCTGTGAGCTTGAGCAAGCATGGGGAAGGAATTAAGGAGACCCCCTCGGAGCCCCTGCTTACCTCTGAGTAATCTCCCATGATATAGTTGAGCCGAGCTAGCAGCCTCAGGCAGGCACAGATTTCTACATGCATAGCACCATACACATTGTTGAACAGGTTTAAGGCTTCATTGATGAGCTCACAGCCCTCCTTCAAGAAACCTGAAAAGAAGGTATATCCATGTATATATAAAATAACCCCTAACACTGCTGGAGATAGGAAGTGAGACCAGCAGTGGGATACACAGACACAGGTCACTGCCCTGGGGGAAGGATATCACTGTCCCGACCCATCCTTGCTCACTGCTGGTGGCTTTATAGCAGGAGTGTTTCAGATGGTCTTGGAGACCAGAATTCTCTACCAATGTCCTGGTGGCCATGCCCCACACACCCTGCTCCTCCCATTATCAGTGATCATCCTGAGAGGCAGAGGAATGTGGGGTCTATACCTTGCTGAACTTTTGCTTGCCCGCTCTGGAAGAAGTGGAAAGCATCGGAGGCTTTGGGGTTTACATGCTTCACTACAGGGAAGATGTTAAGAATATCCTCTTCTGTGAAAGTGGGCTTGTGCCTGTTGTCGAAGTTGTACTCCTTCAGCAGGATCTGGAGGGACCAAAAAGAGTGGAGGGCACAGTTACCACTTCCATAGGTACTTGGCAAGAAACGGGGCAAAATTCTAAACATGGATTCACAGTCAAAACATCTCCTATACTATGGCCTGGGACAGAACTCTCCAAGGTAGTCAGATGTAGGTGTGCACCACCACATGTACATGGCAAAATGGCACCACAGTGCCAACACTGAACCCTGGACAAGAGAGCTCATCCAGTTGTTGTCCTACAGCCCACAGAGCAGAGAGAAGGCAGTGCAATCGTACTGAGGCTAGCTGTTCTTCCAAGGGACATGCCAGCAAGTTTACCCTAAGAGGGAACTGGATTAGAAATCTCTTTCTCAGAGCTGGGTCCTGTATTCCAACATGAACACCACAAAGGCCTTTTGGGGCTCATGCTGTGCCTGCAAAACACATTGCACTTACTCTTCATGTTCCTCAGTACAGAACATGATGGCAAGGGAAGGAGGATGTGCATCTTACCTGGACTCCAGTTTTGAGGGAGATTTCACGGAGCAGGGTGATTTTCTGTAGATTATACACTTCAGCTGCTTGGTCAGCATTCTCACTGCAGAAAGCACACACAAGCTTCAGCTCTCAAGGGAGTTTCTGCTCAAGGACATCCCTCCCCTGTAGGTACCTGAGACACAGCTCCCTGTACAGCCAGGTGCTATCTCAAACCAAAGACCAACACTGCAGAGTTTGCCCATGGTCTGTGAAAGCCTGCAGAACACAGCAGTGCTTTTACAGAAATCCTACATGTGTTCTCAAAGCCCACTGCAGCGTTTGGGTTCAATACATTCAGCTCTTGGTGAGCAGCAGTCCCTAACATGAAGGGATGATCACTGTCCAACTACCAAAAGTTGGTTTATCCAACTAGCCATGGCTTTTCTTTTGGGCCACTTCATTGGTGCTTCCAGTTTAACACTCACAATGTGCCCCTTCCTTATTTTCCCCCTCTCTGCTCATGTATAGGAGCAGCCATTCTTTTTTTCAAACAGAAGCTCCCTTCAGTCTAAATCACTGTCAATATAGACAAGTATCTTTTGATTGTACTACTTCTGCTTCTCACCTTCTGGTCCCCTCTGTACCCTTAGGAAAGGTTTCCCTTCCTCCTCTGCTTTTCCTGGCTGCCTTTGCATCATAGGTTTCATCTGATTCAAAATTTCACTTCCCTCTTCCTGTTCTTTGCCCAATTTCTTTCCATTAAAAATTTGTGTAAGTCCCTCAAGTGTACAAGTTTTATTCAAACAGAAAACAGATCAAAAAGGGAGGTCCGGTTAAAGAACAAGAGCTACAGAAGTTTGGTGACTCCAGGCACAAGCTGGGATCACCTGTTCCACTTACCATTCAAGACTGAAATCAAAATAATTCTTTGCTTCTGAACAAATATTCTTCCATAACTCCTGAGGGGTCATGCTGGCCCATGCAGTGTTATCAGCATTTCCAAGGTTCCTGTTTTTCCTTTTCTTATTCTTCTTCTTAGAGACCAGCTCATCAGCTGGAAGATGGGCGATGGGATTTGGGAAGGAGCTCAGAAAACAATTGAGGAAGTGGCTGATGGCAGCAGATAAACCTGACAGCTCCACACCCTACAGTGAGACACCAGAGTCAGTCGGGAGAGACAGCTGCCATCACACAGCACTGCTCCCACCCGAGCCTCACACACATCCAGTCCTACAGGAACAGGGAGATCGGAGGGACAGGAAGGCAGTATTCACAAGTGGCACTAGCACAGAGGGAGTTAGGTCGATGTAGGACTAAGTATTTGCCTACACACACAAATGTGTAGTTATGCTTTGGGCTGCTACCTGGGACAGAGAAAGCAGAGAGTCCAAAGAAGATTTTGGCACTGGAACCAAGCCAGGTGTATTGCTGTGGTGTATGTGAACAGGTACAAGGATATGTAGTATTGAGCCAATTAAAAAGGCTTCTTAGAAGGGCAAAAGCAACACCCTTTGCTTAAGAGGAAAAGGTATTACAAAGAAAACAAGCTGTGATTTCACTTTTAAAAGCCTCCAACATAGTGAGTGAGGATCTGGGGAGGAAAAGCATGAATGATTGCTCTCCGGGAAAGCTTTCTTCAAGTGGGAACTTGTTTTCCCTTACATACAGGCCTGTACCTATTTCAGTGCTAATGAGCTTGTACTTCTCGTTGCCACGCAACCCCCAGGAACTGGCTAATGAGAGGAGAACCCCAAACACCTCTGTTTGTGGAAAAAAGTCATTAGGGAGGACACATGAGGCAAGAGGTCAGATTGTAGGTCATACCTGGAGGTACGTCTTGAAGATGTGTTTGGCTGATCGAGTAATCAATTCGCTGATTCCAATTTTCTACCCAAAGGAATAAAGAACAGACTGAGTCAGTTGGCAAGAAAATGGAAAAATACGCTGGGCTTTTAAAGTGGTCTTTTATCAAGATCTGCAGAAGACACACCATTCTCCCTGCAGCACAGAACTGCAAAAGCATTTGACAGCCCTCCTGGAGCCAGTGAGGAGCCCCTGGCACCTCTGTGCCTGGTGACCACAAGCCACTGGTGCGGCTCAGTGCAGCTCTAACAGTCCTTCAAGGGCTGCTGCAGCCCAGCCCGTGCCTGCTCCTGGGCAGCCACACTCACAACACTTCAGAGTTTGATCCAAAGCCCAGATGCATCTTAGAGGCTTTAAAAATGCATGGCTGAAAATCCAACTGTGTTACTCGCTATTACATTTGGGAATCCCTGAAGCAATTGTCTATCCCAAAAGATACTCACAGTCCCTAACATTATCAAAGCCATTAAGGATTTGGAAAAAAAACTCCCCAGCCACCACTTACAGGTCTTTCTCCCTCCTCCCCTATTTTTGAAGCTGTTTATTTTTACACAGAGAACAACTGGCCAAGTGGGAATCTCCTTGGGACAAACGATGCCAGAGTGGTTTAACTGTCTGATGTGAAGCCTGATGCTTACAAAGATGTGATCCAGCTGTGCACGGCCAGGGGTCTTGGTGATGAAGTTGATGACTTTGCCCAGGTAACGCATGTTGATGCCTCTCTGATGCATGGCCTCAGCCAAGGTCGCCCCATCCATTGGGAGCACCGTGTGATCCAGGCAGTCCTTGACCTGCAGGGTATGTACAGCCTTTGGTTACTCATGACAAACGTGAAGGCAATAACTTCCATTTAAAAAAGAAAATTTAAAAAACCACACCAGGAGGCAGGACAGAGGTTCCTGATGCCACTGCAGACACCTCGTTACCTGGGGCTGAGGGTCACCCTGAAGGCAGGCACTGACCCCAAAGAAGTCTCTTTTGGTGGGTAACACCTGCTATAACACTGGAGACCAGCATGGAACACAGGCAGGGGGCCACCTGCAGTAGCCAGCCCAGTCTGGGCCAGGTCCTTGCCTCTGGGGCCAGTTTCACTCCTCTGTCTCAGCAGGGAAGGAGCAGCACTACACTCGCACAGAGGCAGAGGCAAAACAACTCCTACTTGTGCAACTAGCAGGCTGACCCTTCTTTAAGGGCCTCACAGTCACTAACTAAACACATTTCCAATTAAAAGAGTACATGGAGCTATGCACACACAGCTGATAAGGAGAAATGGCACTTGCATTCTAAGTTGTGTTGCAGTGCTGATAAATAGGTGCTTAATTCACGTCATGGAGTAACACCAGCTCCTCTCTGATATGGACAGGACTCCCTGCTACAGCAGCTGGTCTGCAACCTGCTCTCACACAGGCCTGTGCAGTGTTTTGGGTTTATATACCGGAGTATCAACTACCTTGTAATCAACAATCACCAAGCCCTTTTCTGACTCACTCCCCTCCTTTTTTACTTAAAGACTGAATAGCTGGTTCTGAAGGTTGTGCTGACTACAGAACTAGCAGATTTAGAGTTCAGAAGAAACTTTCCAACAAGGAAAACCCTCTCCTACACAAGACCAACAACTGGACCTCTTGGAGTAGAGCTCATGAGTTCTCCCCTGTCAGTTCCAGTGCCTGCTCTGACAGCTACATTAGCCATCACTTCATCAAGTGTCCCAGGAAGGGAGAAACTGGGATTTCTTATCAGGCCGGGTGCATGGGTAACATCCAAAATGCTTAAGGGAGTTTTTTAATGACTGCTATTAGTAAAAACAATTTCCCAGTTCACTTCAAATTATTAGTCACCGATTAGTCACAGCCAGGGTCAGCTAAAACAATAAGCTGTGAAGGATGCCCAGGGCTAGGGAGGATGGCTTATGAGGTCTCTATTGTCCCAAACTCTTAGCAATAGCTTTAATTACCAGTGCCAAAAATTATTTGTTGGATTGAGGTGAGAAAATTGTGCCATGATGTCAGATGGGAAATGGAAAACCCCTGGTGCCCTTGCACGCAGTGCTCGTTCTGTTCCCTATGGTCCCCCACCAGTGCCAGAGCCTGCAGTTGCTCAGGCAAAGCTGGTGTCCCAAGGTCACCAGTGCCGCTGCTTGCTCAGAGCAGCCAAGCTCTGAGGGCAGCATCACTGCTGGCCCTCGCTCCTTACCAAGCCTGGGATCTGGCATGACAGCAGGAAGGCAGCAGCATCCTTCAGCAGCTGCTTCTGATCCTGCACCTCCTCTTTGCTTGACTCAGGGAAACGAACACCTGGGAGAGGAAAAGAGAAAAAACATCAACCACAGAACTCACAGAAACAAGTCCTCTACACAAAGTACATAGTAAGAGCAGGTAAAAAGTTAAGAGTAATTGTCTCCCTGGAATTAAAAATGCTCCAGAAACTTATCTCAAATTATCTGTGTTTTGATGGGAAGAGCACTGGCTGCTGTGTTCAGAGTGGCTGGGCTGTTCACACTCGATGGTTTGGCCACTCCCCTGCAATGTGCCTGCACACTGCCCCAGTATTCACCCCCAGAAACACTCTGGGAGCTTCTTCTCAACATCCCAATAAAAAATACTGCTCCAAGCCATGGAAAGCCATGTGTGATGCCTGTGCCTGATGTGTGCACGTGAAAGAGCACTGTGACTGCTCACTGAAATGTTTCTAAACCAAACCCAGCCCTGCACTGCAGGCCCAACACCAGTTGTTCAGCTACAACTGCTATTTTTTGTGTAAACTACTACATGAGGATCAAATTTGATTTTTTTCCCCCTTCCTCTGCTTCTTTTTACGTGGTCTCGCAGCTGGGATGCCGGAGAATCACAGGAAGATTCTTGGCAGCAACCTGCAGCCCTCCCCCGAGCACGCAGTGGGAGATGCTCCCCGCCTGCACTCGGCAGCTCCAGCACTGCAACCCATCCCTGCTTCCTCTCTTCTGCATCTCTGTGCTTCACAGAGAGCCCTGCACCATGCCCAGAGAAACAAAAGCCAGCAACAGTCCTGGCCACAGAACACAGTTTTTGTCTGCAGCTGTCTGGACACAGCAGCCCTCTGAAGGGCTGAACCCAGCTCTGAGTACACGTACCTGGTGAGAAAATATCTGGGTTAAACCGAATATCAAATGATGTGTCACTAATGGAGCCTACAGCCTTGCAAGCATTCCGAATCACTTCTCTGCTTTTGGGATCCACTGGAGCAGGAAGAAAAACAGAATACAAATGAATGTGGAGTTCAGGAAATGACAGACCTAGCTATTAAGTTAAGATAAAGTTTTGTTACTAAAAACAGCAGTGATGGCACATTCTGAAGAAATCCGTTATAAAAACAAGCAATCGTAAAGGAGAGTGGCTGCAAAGTCTGAGTAAGAGCACGTAAGATGACCCCAGAACCCCATGGATGTCCCCATCTCTAAACAGAGGCACTCAGAAATCCAAGCCTGGGGTTCCCAAAGGTGCCTGCGCACTGCTCGCCTCCTGCCTGGCCCCAGCACTGCCCTGCACTCCACAGGCCAGCCTGGCCAGGCTCTTCATCCCAGGGCAGAGCTGAGGGGCTGGTGGCCTTGCTGGGTTCAGACACACTCACTCACCCAGCCCCTGGGGGTGAGTCTTTCTCAGGGTGTGAGCAGCTCTAACAAAGAGGCCAAGCAACACTGACAGGCAGCCAGTGCTTGTCCTGTGTAACCACCATCAATCACCCCAACCACCCCCAGCCTGGCGCTGCTCCCACCAGTGACAGCCCACCCAGCCTGCGCTGAGCTGGTGCTGTGGGTGGAATACCTGTTCCCTCGTCAGACGCGATGGTCTCAGCGAGCTCCTTCACTTGATCGAGCCCAGTCACGCTATCGTCTATCTTGCCATCCTCTGACTCAGGCCTCTCGCTGTCTGTGGCGCCGTTCTCCGGAGAGGCACCATTTTCCAGCGCAACTGAGCTCTCCTGCTTGTTGGCTTTCTGCTGCATCAGCTGCAGCGCAGCCAGCTTCATGAATAAGAGATACCTGCAGCAAAGGGAAAGGGCAGTTCAGCACAGCAGAATCCCAAGGGATCACCACTGCTCTGCAGGGAAAAATCTCACCGAGTTAGCATTACAGACCATACAGTTTCCCTGTGGAACGGAAGAGTATACACCCTCTTCCCATGAGCTTTCCAAAAATCCAAGGAGTGCATGTTACTGGAAGAAGCAAAACAGTTTGATGAATTATGGGTTTTCATTGCCCATCTCCTTGCAGCAGTTACAGTTGCTTCCCATAGGCAGCATCCGCAGCCAGCTCAGAAAGACTCGCTGCCAGATGCACAGGACAGTCACACACAAATCAGCAGCAGTTTGGCCAGGAGAGCTCAGCAGAGAGAGGCCCAGGCTCTGCCAGGCTCAGAGCAGCCACGGTCCCTGCTGGGCGGGGAGCTGTCCCACAGCAGCACTGGATCCCACGGGCAGGGGCTGAGCTGAGGCGGCACAGGCTGCAGAACTGGCTGCTCAGCAGGCAGGGCTCCTCCGTCAGCTGCAGCAGGGCTGATCCTCCCAGCACGCAAAGCACAGGCTCTGGCCACCTGTGACAGCACAGCAGCCCCAGCGGGAGCACCACACGACTGCAACATGTCCCACTCCCCAAGCTCCCACTGCCTCACCAGCACCAACTGACCCAAACATCCCACCACAAACAGTTCCCACAGGATTTTTTCAGCCTCTAGAAACAAAGGTAACGTTCAGGACATCGGAAATGCCTTAAAAAGAAGCGTAAGTCCTTCCCATGCCCTAGACATCAAGTGGACAGGATACCTGCAGGGAAAAGAACTTCTAAATGTTTGGACAGGAATCAACTAAAACAGGTCTGGACACCAGAACACAAACCATCTCCTTCCCTGGCTCCCTGGGTCCCTGTCCAAATCCCTACTGTTCTCACCTCTTGTTAATTAAGTTCCTGTAACTGCATTTACACAGCCAAGCAATGGGACAATTAGCTGCCCACTTTTGGGAGCTCTGCTGGGATGTTCCCAGGAGATACAGCAAAGTCCTGACTCAAACCATCACCAGCTGCAGGTGGAGGAAGGGGGGAGCTCTGCTCACCTGTGTTCTACAAAGGCATCAACAAGCTCTTGCCGGAGACAGCAAAGCTTGTGTCTGTGCTGCTTGGGGAACCCCATTTTCTTACATTCCTCTGGCATCTCCTCCCCTTCAACAGGCAGGAAGTTTAGATCTGGAGGGAAAGTGCGTAGCAGGTCCAGGATGTAGTGACGCCCATCATTGCCAATAATGCCTTTGCACTCCACCGAGGAGCACAGCTCCACCTCCTCATTCTTGTCGTTGAGAACTTTGTGCTTCTGGATCTTCAGTGGCCTGCTGGTCTTCTCCAGCAGCTCCAGGTACTTGGGGTGTGACACAACTGTCTTGCCAAAGTCTATTGACCCATAGATGACACTCTGTTCCTGCTCCCGCTCCAAGATGCCAGGAATAATAGACTGAGCTGTCACTCTGTAACCTCTGTAATCCACCACGACAGTCCCCAGCGTGTACAGCCCTTCCACATCCACAGCATTGTAGGTCCGCACACCATTGAGGTCATTGGTAGGAGCCACATAAGCAGCAACGTCTCCACCAAAGTCCTTGTAGTGGTCACGGACGTCAAAGCCCAGGCTGAAGAAAATGTTATTCCAGATGAACATCTGCATCTTGGTCTCCTCGCTGGGATTGATGGCCATGACATTGCCATCGATGACGGCCATAGCACCTCGTGTTGCTGCTGCAGTGAAGTCGCTGTGAACCTGGAGGCACGTGGAGAGAAAGCTGGGTCAGGATGGGACCCCATGCTCCCAGCACCCTGCTCTCAAAGCTCCCTGCAAATTTTTCCTTTGCTCCTCTCCTCCCAATAGCCTTCCAGCAGGCAGGTCCGCTGGCTTTTGCTTCTGTGAGCCTGGCAGGTGGCTTGGATACAAGCCCCAGGAGCCAGAACACAGGCAGGAGAGAAGGGGCTGTGTGAGGAGCCTGCATATCCTGAAGTTACCTTGAAAATGGCTCGTTCTCTCAGCAGCCTCTCAGGCAGGTTCTTGCGTGGCAGCTCCCGTGTGGTCTGCAGCTCCTCATTCCAGTCTCTGGTCTGAAAGAGGGAGGGAAAGCCTTGTGGGACGAAATGCATTGTGTGGGAAGGGGCTGGTGAGGCAGCATTCCTGCTGCACAAGGCATTTTGGGAGAGAAGGGAGAGGAAGGGGCAAGAATTCAGGCTGCTGTGGAGCTCAGAGGAAGTGACTTAGCAGCAGGAACGAAACACACCTTGAGAGTGGACTGTATTCAACAGCAGTTTGGGACAGATCTTGTATGAGCCCAGCTAGTGCAGGACAGTGTCACTGAAGGGGCAGCACAGTGCAGGTGTCATTAGCCAGCACTGTAGTCACACTGCGGGCATGTGCTGCCCACGGCTGGCCATTCCTGCCCTGCACCACACTTTGTGCTACAAAGCTGCAGCTGAAGCATTTGGAACAGTCTGCTGAGACACAAGAGCCATTCCAGGCCTGACTGGCACAAGGGAGTGGTCTGCCTCCTGTGCAGTGGCACTCTTCAGAGAAGGGACATGGGATTTATAAACATCCGAGCAGAAGCTGCTCCTCTCAGTCGCTTCTGTGCTCAAGGAGCTGCAGCCTGAGCAGCACAGCCCCTGTAGTCAAAGGCCCTGTGAAGAACAAGGACTCCAGCAAGTTTTCCCTTGAGGAGCAAAACCTTCCCACAATTACCAGAGGTTACTTGTTGAAAGTTAACTTGTTCTTGGCACAGCTGGCAGCAATACCCTTGCCAGTGTTGTCAGGCAAAGCAAGACCGATACCTGTCCAGGTATGTGCTCCTCATAGCCCAGTCTAGAAGTGTAAGCGTCCTCTGCCCGGACACAGTCCATGGCGTGCTCTGCTTGCGGAGCCGTCCAGCTGTACACTTGGAAAGGAGTGGCTATCCTCTCAAAAGGGTGTCTCTGAACCCTAGTTTGGGAGAAACATCAATTACACCTTTTTCAAAGAATCCTGTCTATTCCAAGAGAATTTTCCCGGTGTTTTCACACCGGTCCTTACAGGTTGTGATGCAACAGCAGCCCACAGTGGAAACCCAAGCACAGCAGAAGGGTCTCTCATGTAATCTGTCTGCTCTCAGCAGGGGCTGGGGGCTCATCTGTAGTTACTTCTGGCCCAAGAAGCAGCCCAGTATAGTAGTTTTTAAATGGCCAGATAGTCACAGTGGTGGCTGGAGGCGACTGCTAATTTCAGCCCTCATCTAGTGTCACTTTCATCTCCTTAATGAGGCAGGAGCAGAGCTCCCAAAAGCCACACAATGTGTCTGTCAATCCACATCCCGCTGAGCCGAGGCAGTTCATTAAGTGACTGAAGAATGACAGGCTTTTGCACAGGACCCACTGTCCTGCAGCAGAACAAATGGTCCCTGCAGCTAGGACGGGAGAATCAAACAATGCCTTATTGTTGTGTTATTATTACAGGAGCTAGAGGAAATTACAGAAAATTAACATGCACAGACTTGTTTAAAATAACCAACCTCTCTCCACCATAAGCCTACACAAATCCCTCGTGTGTTACTTTCACTGATATTTATGTTTCCGTCTCCATTGTGGATCAGGGGAGAAGTACAGATTGCTCAGATTAACCACACTGCTGCAGCTCATGGCCATGCTTCACGTTAACTCTGCTGCCCAGGCAGCTGGGCAGCCACTGAGCCTCCCACGGGGCATGTGGCCACCACAGAGCCTCGGCGAGGAGACCCTGGGGGCTGGTCAGTGCACCCACAGCCCAGCTGCAGGCTCGCTCTCCCACCGTGCAGATTGTCTTGCGTGTTCAGTTTGCCAGCAGGGACAGAACGCCTGAGTTTCAGGTAAGCCCCGTAACTGAGACTCCCACGGCAGCGGAATGCTGTCACATCCCCACCCTTTGCTTCAGGCAGAACCAAAGCAGTAAATCTACACGCTGTAAGCAAGAGTCACCGGGGAGCTACAGCCAAGAGGAAACATGCACTGGATACTGATCGGGACTCTGGGCTTCCACCTGCCCCCATCACTGCTGTGCTGAACACCAGACAGGCACAGCAGCCCTGACAGCCCTGTGCTGTGAGCGAGGCAAAGCCGGCTACCTCAGGGTGCTGCCCTGCTGCTCAGTCAGGTGCTGTGGTCCTTGCAGCTTACACTCCTGTGTCCCACCCACCCACCACTGCATGAGCTCAGAGAAGCAAGCACTGCAATCCCTGCTGCACCAGTGGCATCCAGCTCCCCAGAACCAGCCACACAGCTGAGCCTCCCCAGCCTCACACTGGACTGCTCAGGGAACTAGAGAGGAAGAAGCACTGCTACCGTTTCTTCTGCAGGGCAGAGAAGTTTTTTTTGAAGGTAGGGCTGATCTGGTTAAGTAGTTCCACCAAGGAATGACTGAGAAAACTGGGGTTTGCAGGTTTGGGATTGAAGTTGTATGCAGTAGACCTGCAAGAACAAAAAAGAAAGTCACAAGCCACTGTCATACCTGAGATTCCCACACCCTAGGAATGTGGAACATGACTGAGAGCCCTTCATACATGCACAGTATCAAAGGCTGCACCACGTGCCCTTGCCTGCAAAATGGGAGACCATGGGGCAAAGGGGCAGCAAGGACCTTATCCAGGCTCCCCACATCAAACAGCAAGGAATCCTGTACCCAGCCCTGATGGTTTTTAAATTTAGGCCTTCTTCAGCCATCCCCAGGATCAAGAGAGGCTTCTATTTTTATAGCTGGGAAGGACTGATTTCACACAACATCCCAAACACACCAAAAGCGCCTTTGCTTAACAGAGAACCCCCTCAGCACAGCTGCTCCAATAGGCACAGCCACAACAGCCTGTCACAGTTATCATTAAAAAAAAAACCAAAAAACAAAAAAAGAAACTCTTTCTAGTCAAATCTGTGCCCAGGTCAGGGAGTTCTGACAGGCTGCGCTTTTGCTTTAGGGCAAAATGAAATAGTTGCAATGGTCAGGAAGGAATTTCCTCCCAACTCAAAATGCTCTAAGTAACTGATGACATTATTGGATGTTTAAACTTTCCCTAAAGCATCAGGCATTTAGCAACTGTGGAGAAGTGGTACCAGGCATAACTGAACAGCCCAATCCAGTATAGCAACTCCCACAAACCCATGTGAGCAGCGAATTAAAATAGACTGTTTCTGCCAAAGGAAAATAAAAAGCTGCAACTGTTTGTTTGTTTTCCAGTTGGCTGCTGCAGGGCAGGACAGGAAGAATCTCAGTTACTCACTGATTCAAGTAAAATCCCCGAGTGGAGGCAGTGATACTGACGTGCCGATCCTCCACCGTGATGACATACAAGTACATGAGGTCCCCGTGCATCTTGCGGTTACCGGGTGGAGGGTTCCAGCCACTCATGGTCAATACCTTTAGGCACTGCAAAGGCTACAGTAGAACACAACAGAAGCAACTCCTGTCAGCAGGAATTAATTTCTTTGAGTTAGAGTCATTCAATGTACATGCCAGACCCCTTTTACCTACTGCGCTTGCTTGAGTCCAGAAACAGAGCTTACAAATGCACCTGGTCTCCAGAGCACACCTTCCCAAGCCCTCTGCAGTCCACTAGTTTGCCTTTCACACCACGAGACATGGGTGAAAACAGACACCCTGGGCCTTTGGGCTGCACAGGGTATGGATTTCTTGCTGTACTTGTTTTCAAATCGCAGCTTCTGAACCAGAATCCGAGTGGGAGGGATGGGAAAGCTAAGGGCAATCTGTAGTGATCTGCAGATCCTGTCCCCAGGACTTTGCAGAGGAACGCTGCTTTCCCTTCTCTGCCACCCATCCCAGCAAGCCTGGCCCTTCCACACTCTGCAGATGTCCAGACTCCATGTCCAGTGTTTTGCACACCAGCTCCTGGACTTTATTCTTTTGGCTAAGCAGTGCTATCCCAGCACTCGTTAAGCACCAGGCAGAGCAAATCCCAAAGTCCACTTCAGCTCAGCTTTCAATCCCTGACCACCAGTTTGCTGTGAGAAACGTGCCAATGGCTGTTTCAATGACACAGGAGAACTCTACCTTCCAGTCTCTGTTCTGGGGCTGCAGGGCACACAGGGGCCTCTCTTTGCTACCTGGCAGGATATGTTCAGGAGGGGTGCAGTCAATTTGTTCCATTTCGGTACCTTTCTTCTTCCGTTTTCCACTGTCTAGAATGGACAGAGACACAAACTCAGTGCTGAAGTGTGCAGCATTCCCTCCTCCAGTCATCATTCAAGGAGGGATACAGAAGTGCTCCAAGTGTTCTCTGCACTCCCAAATGACACAGGATAGCTGATTGTTACTGTGTGTTTAACTAAGCAAGGAGTCAGGAAATGAAAGCCCTGACCACACCAGAGAAGTCTTTTTGACCCGTACCTCCCAGGTCTCCTTCAGTGAAGACACTCAGGAAGGACAGTGAGTTACAGTCCACACCATTGAAAGCATCTGATGGGTCAAGACTCTTCAGGAGGTCCCGAATGTGGCGCACGTGTATCCTGGCTTCTCGCACTGTGTATGGCTCTGATGAGCAAAAAGTGAGGAAAGAAACTGGAATTAGACAGTTGCTTACTCCTTTGACACACAGGTCTCAAAACAGAACCACAGGGAAGGGCTGACAGGTGGCCAAAATCACTCCTAAGAAAACCCTCACTCATTCCCTCCCCAAGTCTGAAGGAACTTGCCTTCCACCACTTTGAGCAGCGAGCCCTCCTGCAGTCCTTCAATTGTCTTCAGCTCAGCAAAGTTATCCAGGACATTGCCATCCAGCTGCAGGGAGAAGCAGGTCCGATGGCAGGTATCCTCCCGGTCCATCAAAACCTGATGGATTTCTTGCACCATCTCTTGAGGAGAAACCTTAAGAAGGTAAGAATCCAGACAATTATTCTTTACCCTCCCACATGTTCTTGCCAAACTTGGCCCCTCAGCTGCAATATCAAAAACCTTTCAGACCTCTCCAGGCTTGGAAAGGCAGACTCTACCTCCCTTCCCAGGAAGATCACTTCTGCTCCTGCTGGGAGGGCACTGTCACCTCTGACAGGGTCAGCCACCTGAGTTCCACCCCATGGGGCTTGGCACCCAGAGATGTAACGGCCAGGCACTGCATCAAGCACTGGGCATGGGACAGAGGTGACAGTGAAGGAATAGAAGGTGGGGGAAACAGGGGGTTCTTCCCTTATCCATTCACACCACATGTGTGGTGAGGCCTTGAATGATGCACGTGGAAAAGAGCCCATTACCTGCTGCATGTGTGGTGTGTCTGTGGCAGTGCCACACCTGCACTCAGCTCAGGCCAGGCCAGACCCGCCCGGCTGGAGCTCGGGGCTGCTCCCCCACCTCCCTGCTCTGCTCAGACCCAGAGCACTCGGGGTAGTTTACATAAGCTGCTGCAAACAACATGGCCTGCTATTATTAGCCTATTAAAACTAACAACGAGGGGGATTTAAAGGAGACAAAAAGCCAGTCTGAGACGCAGCTATTTCCACAGAGGATGGGATTTCGCTGCAGTCTCTGCCAGTCTCGGGGAGACAAGAACTTCCCACTGGGTTTTAGATTCCAGATGCCTCTCCCCAAAATTAGAGATATTTCATTCAAATACTTTTTGGTGAACTATCAAGCTAAATGGGACTGTGAATCAGGCCTGTCAGAGCTGATCCTGATCTGGCAGCACATCACTGTCCACATGACATGAGGCAGAGCTCTCCACGTAGAAGGAAGTGGAGACTGCATTGTTCCCTTGGTCTTCAGGCTGGTACTTGAGCTTCCTGAGCTGTGTTAGCACCTGTCACTGTACCAAACCCAGGCTGGCCTGAAGCAGCATCGTCATAACTGCTGAGCAAGCAAGGGATTTTCCCTTCCTCAGTCAGGCCCAAAAATCATGTTTTCACAACACTTCTTTAAAGAACAGCCCAGAAGTGGGAACGCCATTTTCCCTGTGCTCAGCTCCACACCCAAGTCCCTCTGTGATGGACAAAGAGCTACATCTCAGTGAGTTCTCCTTCCCCTTGCTCCACACCTGGGATGCAGAATGAAACACCCTCCCTGTCCTTGCAATGCCCAGGCAGGCCTGGGCTAGGCAGCCTCTTGCTCATGTCTCTTCTTTCGTTTCTTTCAGAGGCACTGGCCAGGCAGTCTCTCTCCTGCACCCTCCGTCCTTTGCTGCCTCCTTCTCCACTTAGTCCTGGTCAGAAGACATGCAGGTCAGGGAGCTGTGAGCAGCCTGAAGGTACTGACCAGACTGTGGGGGCTAACAAGGGCCTTCCCAGGCACTGCCTCCTTCCCTGTCTGCCTGAAGGGATCTGGCTCAAATACTTCCCACCACCTCTGTTCCCTTCCCCAGCTGGTGAGGGCAGATACCTGCAGGGAAAAGGGCTCTATCCCTGGTGCACAGATCTTGACAGTAAATCCCGTATCCTGTATAACGATGACCTCCTGGTCGTTCCCGTCTTCTCCTGGGTCAGCCTCCTCATGGCCATTCTGCCTGGCATCCTTCTCACCCTTGAGGCTGTCATGTGGGCCGCTGCCATTCATCAGTGCCACGCCAGACGGGTGCTCTGGGCAAGAAGAGAGGGGTTTAGACAAGGTCCTCTCTGAGAAGCTGCAGAGACTGGCTTGGACACCAGCCAGCCCGAGCCCATCAGGGGCTAAAAGGCAGGAAGGGTTTTATTCTGGACTTGCTGTTTACTACACAGAGGTGTGCCAGGCCCTTCCCTCCCTTTCCTCACAGCATAATTAAGGTGCTCTTGCTCGCCTGTGGTGTTTGCATCTCCCACAAACCATGTGCAGAGAGGGAAGGGAAGGAGATGAAGGATGGGTCACTGTACACCACACTGAGCTGTCTTAAGAAGCCTCTTAATTAAAAAAAAAAAGGGTGTGTGTTGCTTTGCGGCCTGGAGGCAGCTGTAACCTCTGCACCAACACGTTACAGAGCAGAGGAGAGGGAGGCGAGCAGCTGCCGCGGCACCGCTGCGCCTCACATGGGAGCCCGGTTACTCCACAGGCACACAAACAGCTCCCACGGCCCTGCCTGCGTTTGGCCACCCTCTGCATTTCCAAAATACTTCACAGAGATCCCATGGTGCCAGGGCGAGGCTTTGCCTGAGCAATTTTATTCAAGAAAATGGTGACGACATTTTAAGTGCTCATTTAGACAGATGCGTCACAGGGCCGGGGAGCTCTCTGCACCTACCTCACGGCTCCGCAATGGTTTGTTTTCTTTTCCAATAAGGTGGATAGTGTCAGAGAGCTGATAAGATCTAGGAAGCTGCCAGTCTCCTAGAGCAGCCTACATTCTCTGAACCCAGCTGGGGATCACACTGAAGAGGACTAAGGGGCTGCCAGAAGATGCAAGAGTGGAAAGAGATGCCGATGGCAACTCTGGCAGAGGCCAGAGTACCCCTTGCCCCCATCCTGCCAGGCTGGTGCCCCAAGAGTACCACACTGCCCTACACACCTGGGGCAGTGCGTGCTGGAGAAGAGCAGGCACCGTGTCCCTCAGGGTGTGCTCCCAGCAGGGCTGGCCCAGCACGGCCAGCGCACTCAACTGGGCCCCCAAGGTCACACGCTGCAGCCCCAGCTTGGTGCGCTCAGGCACCCACTTGCAGGCAGCACAGATGGAGCAGGTGGGGCACTTTCCCAGGCAGCAGAAACAGCCTTTTTGAAAAGCTGCGCAGGGTCAGGGCAGCTCCAAGCCAGGCTAATGCCTCGAGGCTGCAGCCCTGCAGCCAGCTCCATCTGGCAGGCCTCTCTCCTCGTCCTCACCTCCCAGCAAGGCACCTGGAGTCCCCACTCCAGGGGAAATGGCAGTTCACAGCCTCCCTCACTTGAGGACCTACAGCTGTCACAGACAGTTCTTCCCCATCAGCCCCAACTGCTCCTGCAGTCCAGAGAAGTCATCCAGCCTTCACCATAATCCAGAACAGGGATGGCAACACCATATCCCCCTGCACACCTCTGGAGAACAGCGTGAGGCTGCTGCAACAGGCCCTGCAAAAGCATCCCTGGAAGGTTATGCCCCTGCTTCAGACTATGACTGCCAACAGCAAACCCTCAGAGACAACTGTCAGAGCTGACTTAGGACAGGCTGAAAGAGCAAAAAATGCAACAAGAGCACACCCATTCCAAAAGGCAGCAGGTAGCAGAGCTACCTCATGCAGCCTCTGCTGCCTTCAGCAGCTCAGCAGCTGCTGCTCATGTTCCCTGTCACTGTGCATATGTCCCCAGCACTCACTGCTCATTTCTTTGACAGATGAAGCTATGGGCAAGTCAGACATGAGACCTGGCTCTGGCTCCAGCAAGCTGCCGTCATGCTAGAAAGGAGGAAGTAAAGCTCCATGCAAGAGTGCCTCAAGAGATGTGGTTTCAGAAAAACCACACCATGCCCAAAGGGCTGGGGAGAGCCCCTTGTCACACCCTACAGCCAGCACAGCCATACTCCTGGACTGCCTGAACATGTGGGGATCTGGAGGGAGTACAGACAAGCCACCACAGAAATGCTACACCTGGGGCTACTGGTACTGCAGACAGGATGACCCGCCAGGAGCCCGAGCCAGGCTTGGCCCAGGCCCTGCCCACCCAAGCAGGGCAGGCTCTCTGAACTTCTGTTCCTGCTGTGGCAGCCAGAAAGGAGGCAGAATTTGGCTGAAAGGAAGGCTGGCATTGCAACCCATGCACACGCCAGTCTGGGGCATAGCAAACACCTTCAGCATCAAAGTGAGATGGGAAAATCTGAACGCAGCAAGGGAAAGTCACCAGCCAGGACCACACTTCTGCTTTTCACTGCTCAGTGGTGTCAGATCCCCAAACTACCGAGTGTTTCAGAAATCAGAAGACTGTTCCTACTCTGCAGAAATACAAGATGTTCACACCTTCCATTCCTCTCTCCCTCAATTGAGTGAAGGCAGGGCCGGCACAGCTCTGCACTTTGTGACAAGAGACATGTAGAGGCAACACCTTCATGTCTCCTTATGCCAGAGGATCCAGCTCCAGCCAGCATAGTCTTAAGTTTAGAAATAAAAGTTAAGTCTGGACTGAGAAAGATCTGCTGTGCAGCAGGTTAACCCTCGGATGTGAGCCAGGCAAGGCTTTCCAGAGGGGTTCTGTACAGAACGGGTTGGTTTCAAGGAAGCATGGGCTGGCCTGAAGGCCGTGCTGCCTGCTGGGTGCTGACTCACCACATGTGCTCCCCGAGGGAAGCAGAGCTGCACCCACCTGCCTTAAAGTGGGTCACCGGTTCCTCCCACCCGCTGCAGGCTGACTGTGCCGCGGCCTCAGCAGTGCCGGCGCAGAGGGAGGCACATCATGGGGCACTCGTGGTTTTCACAGGATTTCAGCCTACTCCAGATGGTAGGAGGGGGCACAGGAATACCTTAAAGACACCTGCAGAGATGTCTCTCCTGTTCCTTGCTCTCACTTCAAGCCCCAAACGGGCTGGCAGCTGTGTCTCGCTGCCGACTCTCTGCCTGCGCTGCACCCCAGATGGCTCAGGGAAGGTGTCTGAGTCACAGGGAAGCGGTTCCACCCGCTCCGGGGGCAAACCCGGCCGCTCCTCCCGCTTACCGCCCTGCTGCAGACAGAGATCCCTGCCGGATCACGTCGGCCTTGAGACGCAGGTTTGTGGTCTCGACTGAAGGCTGTGACCTCTGGTCTCCCCTGTCATTCCAAGGGATGTGCCTGTGTCCCTGCAAGGACCCTCCTCCTCCGCTCGAGCTGCAGTTTGTACCCGCAGGAGTGGCGGAGGCTGCCGAGCTCCAGCCCGTGCTGGCTGGTGGCTGAGCTGTAGCACGGTGTGTTCATTGCTGCCCCGAGCCCAGCCGAGCCATCCCCGGGCACACGCAGAGCGAAGGAGGCGGCCGGGCACCACCTCACCGGGCAGCGACCGCGCTCGCCCGGCTGCGGTCACATCTGGCACAAAGGATCAGACTGAGGATTAGGTTTCATCTCTGCGCCTGGACAAGCAGTTCACACGCCAAGGTGACAGGGCCTGCTTTAATCACGCTTCCTATTTACAGCCAGGCTGCGGCACCCAGCAAACCCGAGCACTCGGATCCCGGCGTGAGGGAGGGCACACACCTGAACCCAAAACCTGCTGGCTGCACACAGCAATAGACAGCACAGATCCTGGGAAGAGTTAGTTAATAACTAATTTATGTTCAAACAAATCTTCTAAACCAAAGTCAGTCACAAATCCTTTTCGAAGATTATCAGATCAAAAAGTCAGCGACATTATGTAGCTGGGAGTTAGCCTGGTCTGCAGGGACTGCTCTGTTGGTGACAAGTTTCCTCCCCTACATTTAGTAACTGGAGAAATTGTTAGAGGGACAAAACTAAAAATCAGACCCCCTACCTTTTCCAGCACCAACTTTTGGAATGCATTTCTCCAAGTGCGATTTTGAGGGGTCAATTTCTGCCTTTCCCTCCTCAAAGGTATTTCAAATTCCGAGCAGCATAACACAGTTTCTGCAGTCTCCCAACCAGCTGCAGCCTGAACACCTGCCACTGGTGTGTCAGTGGGCACAGGGAAAGCAAACAGGGTGCTAAACCACAAATTAAGCCACTTATCAGTCACACTACACATTCTCTCATGCCACCAGGTACACCACAGGACAGTATTTGAGATCAAAATTCAGTCACTGTACACGGATTGAACAAAAAAATATAGTGATAGAAAGGCAAAATTTGACCTTGAGATTAAAAAAATGTATGTTTCTCATATCCTAGAAGCCCTGGTGAGAACAAAAACCTCTCCAAGTTACCATTTGGTGCCCCCCTAGAACAACTGGTGTGGACACCAGCTGTGCTGTGCCAGCTCATGGAGAAGGGGGGGAGGAAAGGCAGATGCAGCCCAGTGGGTGGCTGCTCTCCTCCCACACTGCAACAACTGGCTGTCGCCCACTGTCCCCCCTGCACTGCAATAATGCACGGGGTGAAGGAAGAGAAGGAACATCCCATCCTCAGCACAGCTGACGGAGCTGCTCCACCCCCACAGCCCAGGCCTGTCCTCGACCTGCATGCAGCTGAAGGAAGCCAAAGGCTGCCTGTGCTGGTCCCTCACAGCTGCACACTCCCACCCAAGCTGCTGCAGGCCGGGCCGCGTAGATCCGCTCCCATCCTTTACAAGGACCATGTTTGCAGTCACAAACAAAAGAGGGATTTGCCTTAAGAATTGAGAAAAAGATAAGCAAAACGCCCTTAAGTCTGCTTTGCTGACATGGACAAGGCACAGACAGGTCCCTCTGTGGCACACACCCAGGTGGGATACTCGCCACCTTCCTCCTTCTCCTTCTGCCGTGAAGTTAAAACACCACCTCTGCTCCCCTCCCCTCTCCTTTGTGCTGCCCCATCCCACAGGCACACGGAGCCATCCATCCCACTAGGGGCATCCGGTGTTTTGGCTCCATGCAGCAGGACAGAGCCCCTGGGGCAGAGCTGAGCACCTGGGAGAGGGAGCTTCTTTTTCTTCCTCTTCTTCTTCTGCTGCTGCTGCTTTGAGGGCAGAACCTCTGCCTGGGAGTCAGGATCGCAGCTTGACCTTCCGCTGGCGCAGGCAGTAGGCTCTGTCACAAAACCAGTGCTTGTGTCCCGAACCTTAGGTGACACCTCACCAGGGGGGACAGGCTGCACAACTGCACTTTGAGCCAGCAGGGTTTTCCCCACCCTTGCTGGCAGAGCAGAGGACGGTGTCCTAGGGCTCCCTGGGGAGGGAGTAGGGTCTCTGCACTTCAGCACGCTGTCCGGAGCTCCCAGGGCTGTGCCTAAGCACACGGCCGCTTGCCCCTGGCCGGTGGAATGTGCTCCAGGGCCCACATCGCCATCAGCTGCTGCCACGTGCTCCTCCCGGCAGCAGGATCTGTGGGCTAAGCCGCTGTCCTCAAGTTTCACACAGCTCTGGCAGGCCTCAAGCGACTGAGCATGATCAACCAGACCTGCCGGCCTGTCCCCAAGGTCGGCTGGAAGGACAGTCACTGCATGGGATGCCTCTGTCCGCTGGAGCAGGCCAACCGTGCCAACACCAGGTCTCAAACCGCTCTTATCACAAACTGTCACCATTCCTTCTTTGTCCTTGGTCTCACATAGGTCTTGGATGTATTCAGTACCCTTCTGCAGGCTTCCAGTCACCGCCTCACTGGGGATGATGTCTGGATACAGCCCAGCACACTGGGCAGCTTCTGGCATCTCTGGGAAGGCCGCGCAGCTTGTGGGAGACTTTGGCAAGAGGGGCGACCTCTCGTTGGGCGAGCCAGAGCTGCGCCGCTGGAAGAGGAGATCGGTGACTTGCCTGCAGCAGTTTGCAAAAAGGTTGTTTCCCATGCCTGGCTCATGCAGCACTGGATCAGAAGAGTCAGCTGTGTTTCACACATACATGGCAGTCCCCACGAGGCACACTCCCACACACAGCCCGTGCCCTCCGCTGCCTTCGCGCAGTCAGATGCCGTCTCCAAAGAGAATGCCTACTTGGCCCCGGGGCAGCAGGACACAGGAGGACCAGCAGCTGACTCCGCGCAGGATCCCACGTCCCGTGTGCTCACCAGAATTGGATGCCGGGCTTGCAGCAGTTCCCCCCAAGTGCTGCCAGAGACCTTCATCCACCGCACGCCCTGGCCCCGTCCCCAGCTGCCAGGACACTCGCCAGGCCCCGTGCAGCTCCCGCAGCTGCAGCTCTGCGCTCCTCTCCCGCAGCACAGTTGGGCTCTGACAGGTTCCCAGGCACTCGCAGGGGGATGCCTGCCGGGGCCGGAGTGGTTATAAATAGCCTGATCTCGAGTGCCACACCAGTGCAGCCTGGGATGAGTGCTGTGCCAAACCTGAGCAAGTGAGATGCATTGAATTACAAGGCGAGGGCAGTTACTATGGCACGCCCGGGCCCGGCACAGCCATCCATACTAAGTAGGCCAGCACAAAGCATTCAGGCAGTGAACCAGTAAGTACTTTCTAGACGAATTTTCTCTCCTCTCACACTGCTCTGCCATATCAAACACAAACCACAAAACCAAACACACAAATCCGTAACACCTCTCCTCATGCTACTTTAAGAAAAACATGGGCCCTGAAGCAGGGATTATGGACCTGGAGCTTTCTCCAAGCACCAGGTGGCCCAGGGAGGCCACTGCTCCTCTCTAGCGAGGCCGTGCCACAGAGGCCGGCTCCTCACCCTCCACCGGCGGCATCATGCAGGCATCACAGCCCCCCGCACACCCGTGTGCATCCCATGCTGGTACGCAGGCTGCTCCACTCTCAGCCACGCAGGCTCCTTTGGTGGTCCCTGTTTCGTGGGACACACACAAAGAGCCAGATCTTTCAAACGAGATGTGATGTGTAAGAGCTGCAGCCTAAACAGACCAGCCTTGGACCCGTCCGGGAAAGCTTTTGTGAGCACTTGACACAGCTTCATGGGTGGGAAGGGATGCAACTCTGCACCAACCAGAGGAAAAATACATCCCACATTCCTAGCACAAAAACATCAGAACTACAACAAAGTCAGGACCACACAGCTCACGTGGTCCCTGCTCAAGGCCAACACAACACATGTGGAGACAGGGCAATCCCCTCTCCAACAGCAGCGCTGGGAAGGCCCAGGAGCATCTGTGTCAGCCAGCCACCTTCCAGGAGAAGCTGATAAACAGACCAGCAGCTCTCCACAGAAACCCTGGCCAGCTTCTCCTATCTTTTTAATGGGAAAAGGAATTGGAAGAGAAGTCTCTCCCACACCAACTCATTTGAGCTCCTGTCCCAGTAAGCAAGGAACCCTCAGGACCACCACAGTCACTCCTTTGGCACAGGACAGGCCTTAGAGCCCTGGAGTCCCATGATCGGGTACCCTTCAGTCCCATGAGCCAGCACCAACTTTCAGATCACATGTGCATCACGTTTTTCACGTGATCTGTGATTTTTAAAGTTCAGATGTACTGACAGCTTCAACTCTTCCTCCTTACCAAGAGACCTCTGGGAAGAGGAGAAATCTCCTACAAGTACCTGGTCAGGTCTCACGAAGCTGAGCTGCATGTCTCTGACTCCAGCCAAAGCAAGCTCACAGCAGTGTGTGTGTGTTGGCTCTAACACGTGAAGGCTGGTGTCAGTACAGCAAATTCAAATTAAATTTTAGATGAATAATAAATGAAACTAAATAAACAGTTTAACGAGTCGAAATAAATTGACTAAATGAATAGGCTTTAGCTCCAGAGATGGCCCTAATGCAAACACTTCTGCAGGACATCCCGTCAGGGGAGGTGGGAGACATGTGGAGGTGCCTCCCTCTGCCTCCTCTGTGGAAACCACAGCTTACCAGGAACTTCCAGCACTTTAGGTACAACACGGACTTCTTTTAATAAGGGCCCACAGTGAAACATTAGAGCTGCTCTACCGCCATCATTAAACTCAAATTGGTTCTAAGTCATCTGTGGGTAGAGGTACAAGCTCTGCATTTGTTTCTCAGCAGCTTCACACCACTGGGACCAGCTCACAGAGACAGCAGAGCATGGAGAGGCTGCAGCCTGCGGTGCTCTCGGCAGGGCCAAGCCCCAGGACATCCACAGGGTCCCACAGCTGGTGGCTCAGGCACTTACAGGTGTGAAATGCTTTGTGCTTTGCATCTGGCACCCTGAGTTACCCACCCTGCACTCTCCACATCTGGCAACTACATTTAAATCCATTTGTAAACTTTCTATCTGGCCAAAACTTTTCAGGAACCTAGCCTTGAAACTGGCTGTCTGGGTGACCCTGCTACAATAACATGCAATTCAAACATCACAGAAATCAGGTGCAAAGAGTAGGACTAATGCAAAGTGCAAAGATTAGCACCAACAAAAGCACTAACGGTGTCAGGAAGAGCAAATTCTCAAACTTCAAGAGAGCTGAAGGAAGGAATCATATTTCAGACAGAAACCAGCCAATAATTCTCCAAGTCTCTGTGCCTTACTCTTGCACATACCTTAGTTTCAGAAAGCTACTGGGACAGCAAGAGCAGGGAACTAACCTGTTGGTCTCTGGGTAGGGAGTGCAGGGGATCTGTGAGGGCTCTGGTGTCCTCAGCAGCTCGGCTGCCTTCCCGTGCCGATTCGCCCGCAGCCTCCCACGCACGGCTGCCCCCAGCCCGCTCGGGCCACACAGCACACAGCTCTGGGGACAGGACAGGGCGGCTGCTCCCCGCAGCTCTGCAGGAGCGTGCTGTGAGCAGCAGCCTGGGAAACCTGCCTGTCCCATAGGAACCCCTCTGCAAGGGACATCGAGTGATCCCACCACCCTACCTCGCAGTGCCCTGACCCGAGCTGGCATCGCAGCCCACCTCAGCCCCAGCCCAACCTGCAGCTGCACTGCCAGGCTCTGGAGACTTTGCAGGCTCCAGGGACACCAATAGCAAAGACAGAGCAAGAAGGGCACTCGGCACGGCACAGCTTGCTAACAGGTTCCTCATAGGGACCTCACTTCAGTGGTCTGTTTCATGGGATTTTTCCCTTTAAATTGGTCAAGTGGCTGCTGAGCACCACAGCAGTTATTTCTTCCGCTGGAGGGAAGAACGTGCACTTCTGCAAGCATAGATCTGTTTCCCCACTCAAAGAGGGAAGGTTTGTCCTCTGTGTGTCTTTATGCCAGCCTGTCAGGAACATAGCAGATAACTGCCTGTCCCAGACTCAACAACCTTAGAAAGGTAGAATGCACAGAAAGCTCCAATGGCAAAGGCATGTGTGAGCTCCACTGCATCAACCATGCACTTGTAGGAGGTGAGAACCAAAAGCTAATCCTGAGACAGCCCTGTTACTATGGCAAAAACCTGACCTACTGCCAAAAGTGACAGCTACTGCCACCACAGGAGGAACCACACGTTGGTTTTCTTCTTTGGCATACTGTCCAAGCACTGCCCTGAGGACTGGCTTTTGCTTCTCAAATGCAAATAAAAAAATACATGAACTTCAGACCTGTAAAGCTTCTAGAAATAACAACTTTCCAGCACAACCAATGGAGTACAATGCAGGAAAGTAAAGCAAGTGCTGGGAAGCTGCACAAGGAGAGGGGTGTGCTGCCAAGTTTACTCATGTACAGACAATGAAGGTAAACACAGGACTCTGCAACACAGTGCTGGTTTTACTGTGCATGAGGCAGTTCTGAGTCTGCAGGTGGATTTACCTCAGTGCATGTTCCTGACCTACTTACTTCCACTTTTCAGCTGGGAAACCCAGGAGCAAGGCTGCTCAGACAGAGCAGAGCTTCCAGGGGGAGCTCAGCTCTTATCCTACTGACAGAACCGCCCCAAACACAATCCCCTTGGGTTCCCATCCCTCATCTTGCCACACAGACACCCCTTTCCTCTTCTTAACCTTGTAGCACTGATCAGATTTCTCTTGCACAACTCTCCTCTGATTGTGCCCCCCAAGCCTGTTAGAGCTGCGTATTAAAAACCCGGACTGCCAGCAATTCAGCCCTTTCCAAAACACCAGCGAACCTCCAAGGTCGGGCAACAGACAGCGATAGCAGATCCCCAGATTAAGAGTCAGCCTTCTGACCTTGTTGCTAATGCACAGCTACACTTGCCTCCACAGCAGTTTTCCATTAACACCTGCATTCTCCGCCGCTCTAACAGAAGATGTGGCTGAAAGCAGGAGTGGCTGCGGAGCTCAGGGATGAAGGGACTGAGCTAGGAAAAAACAGATCTGGGCAAGACAAGGTTGAAAGGTATTTTATGGTAGCTAGAAGCACTGCTAAACTTGTACGTGAGAAACTCATTCTAAGGCAGTGAAGACTGTAGGAACAAAAACAATCCAATAAACGCTGCACACAATGCCTGTCTCTCATCTCACACTAGGAAAGATACTTAACCCAAAACTGCGCCCATCAGAAATCATTCTAGGAACCCCAACTGCCCATGCTTTTGTGTTTCTGCACCCGGAAGGGCAGAACAGTCTCAACAGTTTCTAGGTTGGGGGTAGAGAGCAGCAGTGATCACCCTCTCGCCTGGCACAGAGCCCAGCACCTGAGCCTGGGTGCCTGGCACAGCTCTGGGGGGTTTCTGCAGCGAGGAGCCCACTCGCAGCCTGCCCATTGCTCCGGGTGCTGACAGCTGCCTTCAGACACAGCCAGTGCCTATACGGGTGCTCTGCAGGCCACACACAGTGCTGGGAGCACCACAGCAGGGCCCGACTGCTCCTGGCCCGGGAACCAGAGCTCGTGAGGCCGATGCCAAGGTGGCCAGGCTGACTCCACTCCTGCGGAACCCAGCCGCCCGAAGAGACCTTCCTCTGCTCCTCCCCAGATCCCACGTGAGCACTTGTGCGGTGCCAAAACACATGAAGGATTTTTCCACCTTCCATCCTCCCTCAGCAATCAATTGTGGCCAGAGAAGCAGGGATTACACTGCATAACTTTTTAACCCAATTGCTGGCACTGCAGGCATGATGCTTACTTCAAAATCCAGCACATGGGTGAGAGGGGGAGGCTATCTGCACTGAGTTTCCACTCTTGAACTGCATCCAACTTGCTCCACTACCAAATGCCAGTGAACTTTGCTTTAGATGACAAACTTCAAAAATCCACCTCGATACCATAAAACCAGGGGGGGGAAGGAAGTGATGTGTGGGTCAATCAGGGGATTCACGTGCCTCAGGACGAAGGCCAGCCACAAGCCACGCTGCTTCTACACCTTTTGCTTGTACTTTAGAGATCAGAGAAAGGAGCTGAGGCTGAGGTGGGTGGTCAGGGGCTTCTAAGTTCTTGAAGATACAAAGCACCAAACTAAGCAAACCCAAGGCAAGTGGAAACATCTTGGGGTCTGTGTCAGCCCGAGGAGCCGGCACAGAGAACAGTCAGGACATGGAGCTGCACCGTGTTCCTGGCCTGAGCCACTCGGGCTCCGATACACAGCAAGAACAGCCAGCCCATAACTAGTTAAAACCTGCAAGTTCCAGCTGAAATGTCGAACAAACCACTGCCCTTTCCAGGAAAGCTCTTGTTTCTGAGTATTTTCTAACATGTCGGCGGCGCCCGCAGCCCGAACTCCCAGGAGGACCCAGCCCGCCGCTGCCCACCATCCCCGGGACACCCGTGTCCGTGCGTGGGCAGCGCCACGCGGTGCCCGGAGCGAACTCCGCTCCCGCCCGCCGCCGCTCACCCGCTGCCGGGAGCGGCCCCGCGGCGCACGGGGCCGGG
>VZTJ01005385.1:374320-406653 GCA_013397795.1 Orthonyx spaldingii | reverse complement strand
GCTCCGCTCCCCGGGGACCCTCTGTCCCCGCTCTGCCTGCCCGGGGACTCTCGGGTCGCCGCTCCCGCCGCTGTCCCCGGTGCTGAAGCCGCAGGCCGAAGCCGGCACGGAGGGTCCCGCTGCCGCCGCCCGCTCAGCCCCGGGCCCGGGGACCCCCGAGCAGCTCCAGGAGGTCCAAGGGGGTCTCGGGTCTGTGGGGAAGGCAGCGGCGGTGTATCCCTGCGGGGGCTGCAGTGGCACCGCCACTCGGGGGGATGTGAGTCAAATGCGGGCCGGTACCGGCGGCAGCCAGGAAACCGGTAGGTCAAACCAGCGAGCGAAACGGTGAGATGATGAAAAGAGAGATGATGAAAACCAACTGTTTACTCAAATGGTTAGTGATTTTTCATGCGTTTTGTTTGTGGTGCCCAGACCTGCTGGGGCTCCACGTTCGAGGATGACTCAATCCTTTGAGCCTCTGTTCCGGCAGGGAGGCCGGGATGCGCTGGCCTGTTCCATGCTGCACGGCAGTGACGGCACAGGAAAATGGTAGCGCCCTCCCCGTCAGCTGACAGTCTGCTGATTCCCGGTCCCTTAAACCCAAATGTGCCTAAAGAGTGCAGTGTTCCTGCTCCGATGCTCAGCTGGGTTGTGCTGCCGTCTTCACATTAAAACTGCTGCAATCCTGCATATCCCGGTGTACAAGCAGCACACAGAGGAGCTGTAGGGGAGCCCACAGAGTATGGTCTGTGGTATCATTCTGCCATCCCACATCCTTCCCTCCCCTTGAATGCTTCCTGGCTCTGAGTTGAGTGTCTGTGCTCCACAGATCCACCGAGGGTGTGCTGTGGCCAATAAGTTGCCCTGTGCCTGCAGCAAAGCACCTGCTCCAGGTGTGATACAAAAGGTTTGTGACATCTCTGCACAGTAATGGCCAGGGTACCACAGGAAGGCTGGGCTTGGTGTTAGGGCTCATCTATGGAGACTAAATTTAGTTTACACAAAGAGATAAATCATTAAATCAGGAGCAAAGATGAGCAGTGTGGTCTGAAGGTTTGTACATGCACACACAAGAAGTTCATTTGCAATAAGTTATTCAGTCGGATCTGCTTACAGCCCCAGCCAGCCCAACCAAGAGCTGCAGGGCCTCCCAATGCTCACCCAGTCATGCCAACTCCTGTGTGGGCCTCCTCTCAACTTGTGTTCTCTGAAATATGAGTTCTTCTTGAAAGAAGAAGTTGTTAAGAGGTGACAGATGCCTGTGTGAAGGGGGAGAGTGCAGCCTTTCTTGTTCAGAGCAGCACTATCTGATGTGGAGCCCCTCTCACCCATTTGTGACCCTCAGGTCAATGCTTGCCAAGGTGTCGCACGTCCCTCTCAGGGCAGTGTGCCAGGTTTGGGGGATGTGGATGTTTTTAATATCTCCCTGTGTCTTCCCCTAACTCGTGTGCTAACTTGAGTAGCAGTGAGCTACAGATGGGAGGTGGGGGGAGGAGAGAGGGGGAACGTCTGAGTGCATCCTCTTTCACAAGGTTTGTACAATTTTCATTGATTTTCGACTGGATAAAAGACAAGGCTGCAAACAGTCAAGGTCAGGCACTCAGGGACAGAGAGCTGCTCTGTAAATGAGGTCATCGCTCCGGGATGCAGCCTGCCGGGCGGGACAGCAGCAGAGCGCAGCACATCCTCTGCACCCAGCATGGCACAGGAAAATGTCGGCTGCCTCCACAGCGATCACCTGGCAGCTTGGGGTCACTCTGGTACACACGGGCTGCTCTTGTTTCCCACCACCAATTCCACAATTAACTGGTTTCACTGGCAACTTTTTTTGAGCAGAACATGACCTGGCTGTCCCTTTGCTGATGCTTCCAGCAACTGTGATGTCCTGCACTTATGCTGCAACTCTTCCCCACTCCCTGCTTGCTCTGAGAGACAGGAGCTGCTTCTCAAACAAGTCTGAGGTTGCAAGATAATGAGGCAAAAATGGCAGGAATACCAATTCAGGAGGAATTGTGGGATCCCTGCTGCTGGCTCAGACACGTAACCGAGCTCCAGAGGCTGTTGGGCAGAGACAGTCAGCTCCTTGCCTGTTATACCCCAGTTGGGAGACCTCTCACTGCCATGTGCCTCAATGAGAGCGCTGGCAGCCCCTGCTCACGGTGATCCCGGCGTGCAGCGGGGTGGCAGTGGGGACAGCAGAGGTGGGGAGACCCACCAAGTGCCTCAGCTCCGGGTTCTGCTGCAGCAACGTGGCTTTTCCCCTGGTTTGAGGCTGCTGGAGATTACGGGGTGCGGGATATGGGGGTGCGGGATATGGGGATGCAGGATGTGGAATGCGGGGATGTGAGGATGTAGGGATGAAGCGTGCGGGATGCGGAGGTGTGGGATGAGAGATGCGGGATCGGGCACTGCGGATGGAGCTGCGGACGGCAGCTCTTCCGAGCGGGGCTGGGCTCCGCTGCTGCTCCGTGCCGGCACTGACCTCTAGTGGCACCGGCAGCGGCACCGGCAGTGACACCGGCAGCGGCTGCGGTGAGGACAGACACGGGCAGCAGCACCGCTATAGGCAGCACCCGTGCGGCCGTGTGTGTGTGCCTGCGTGAGTGTGGGTGTTGGTGTGAGTGTGTGCCTGTCCGTGAGTGCCTGTGCGGGTAGGGGGGGTGTGTCTGTGTGGGGGTGTTTGTGTGTGTGGGTGGGCGGCACTGGGCACGGCCCTGCCCGGCTGCAGCCCCGGTGCTGCCGGGGCTTCCCGCTGTGGCCGAGCCGGACACCCCGCAGCCGGCGCTGGGCACGGGAGGCGGCTGGGGGAGGCTGGGCAGGGCCGGGCCGTGCTGCCCTGCGGGGGAAGGTGTGCTGTGCACCACGGCCTCGCTCTGTCCTCACAGGTCTCCCGAGTCTCGCTCTGCCGCTGAGGTCTGGTTGATCCCGTTTTAGCCGTGATCCCGGTCGGGCAGGTAAGGACAGCAGCCATCCCACACCGTGCCACAGTCAGTGGCAGAGACAGGCCCGGGGCAAGACCTGGGGCTGCCAGAGGAGCTGAGGGATGGAACCTCTGCCTGCAGGTCTGGATGTGGCCAAGGGCCTGTGCTGGATAAGCCCAGGCCCCCTCAGCGGTGACTGATTCCTGGACCAAACCGCTGATTCCCAATGGGAGATGCATCCCGTGTGCACTGGAGTTAACTTGGATCCTGTGCCCTTCCAGGGTGGCTACGGGAGTGCTTTGAAACCAGGGCTTTCCCCCTGCCCCACCCCGGGTTAATGATTAGGGGGATTTTTGCATTTAATTTTAAAATGAGTTTAGCTTTGCCTCAGATACTATTTTTCAATCTAATTGAAATATAGTGTGTGTGTGTCTTCTAATTGCTTTGAAGAATCTAATAAGAAGCTCCTTAAAGTCTAAAGGCTAAAAGCTGGAGGATTTTAGTAAATTTAACATTAGCTTAACATTTCCACAGGGAATGGAAAATATCTACTTGTAAGGATATTTGCTTGAGCTAAGCAATGCAATTTGTTCCTCTGCGTTAGTGTGTATGTGATATGTGAACAGTCCAATTTCAAATTTTTCACATGGTTTAAAAACTTTTTTTCAGTGAAAGTTGCTTTCAATTTTAAATCTCCCAGGTCTGTAAAAATTGTTGTGGTGAAGCAGGAGTGGGTCAGCTCCTGGGCTCCAGGGGCAGGAGGGCAAGTTTTGGCCTCTCCCCTGCCACCTCCTTGGCCTCTCTCCCATCCCACAAGTCCATCCCATCACTGCTTCCCTGCCCATGACCTCCTGCAGTGGGTGCAGGGGCTGGAGAGGAGCCGAGGCTGGGGTGAGTGCCAGTGAAGGGCCGGCCATGGTTCTGCTCAGGGCAGTGTGGGTGGTGGGAGCAGCAGGACCAGCTCGGCCATCCCCGTGAGCTCCCTCTCCATTTACAAGCATGGGGTTCATCACGGCTGTCGGGGCCTCACTGAGCCCAGTGCTGCCTGATCACCAAACATGATGTACCAGAGGTTTCCTGGCCACCATTTCAGCCGACGCACCCAGCTGAGGGCCAGGCTGCTGGGCCCCCGTGGGGACGATCCCATTACCAGCTGCCCACCTGGCACGTGGACATGTTCTCTCTGGGCAGGTTGTTCTCTCCAGCCTTCAGCCCGTAACTTGTAGGAGATGACAGCCCCTCTGGAGAGCAGGTCACTGCCCAGATTTGGGAGACCCTTATCTGAATTCCCTTTCTGTGGCCCAGGCAAGGCACAGCATCTCCAACTATAGCATGGCCAAGCAACCTCTACTCCCCAGCTGCGAGGAAGCACCAACGCCCTTCAGATTTGTTTGCACCCAACAACAGCAGGACTTCAGAACTACCAATAACAGGAATTTACTTGACTAATCAATGCTGTTTGCTTTAAATGAAGCTGTTGGATTGTGGATGCAGCACCTGGGTTTGCTGAGCTGTGAAATTAAGTTCTCAAAGAACAGAAAAGTGAGAGTTTAGTGCCAGAACACCACTTTTGGGAAACAACTTTCAGTGTGGTTTAAAGCTCCTTAAAGTAACACCTGACTGCACATGTGGTTCTCTTCCTGAGTCCCCTGCAGCGCCCAGGGGCTCTGGGAGGGAAACTCCAGCTCAGGCAGGTTTTACTTTGAATTTATGGGAGAACAGTTCTGCCAGTTCTGCCAGGTGGGCTGGGTGGGTGCTCTTACAGCGAGCAAGGACCGTGACAGAACCAGGGGCGGGGTCCAGTCCCCAGACTGTGCAGGTGTGGCCTCCACTCACTCCTGCGCACTTGTGAGGGATTGGGTGAGTGGGGGGCTCGAGGAGGGCCAGGTTGTCAGGGCCCCGTTTTGGGGTTTCTTTCCCCCGGAGGCTGTTCCCGAGGCACTTTGGGATGCTCAGCACAGACTTGCTCTAAGTGTGTAAAAGGCTGGAAACCGTACTTTTCCCCGGAGCCCTGCATGGGACCCAGCCAGTCGGTGGGAGACTCCGGGGTCCGCAGAGAGGTACCGGAGGCGTTGTGCGCCCCTCGGGGCCGCCCCGGTGGGAGCATTGCATAACGCTTTACATAACCGGGCAGAGCGGTGCGGCCCCCCCGCACCTGCCCGGGGCCAGGCCCCCCCGGGTCCCCCCGGGCGCCGGAGGGGGCGGGAGCGCAGGAACTGGCGCAGCCGCCCCAGCCCCAGGGCCGGTGCCGAGGAGTCGCCGCCGCCGCCGGCTCCGAGCGGGGTCGGCGGGCCCCCCCGGCCGGCGGGACCCCCGGGATGGCCTCGAGCAAGGCAGCGGGGGAGCGGCGGTGGGAGCTGGTGCGCTGGTGAGTGCGGCGGGGCCCGGAGGATCCCGGTTCTCTCGGGAAGGGGGACCCGAGCGGGAGACCGGCAGCGGCTCGGTTTGCGAGGGGTCTGGGCTTTGGCGTGGAGGATGCTCGCAGCCCGGGAGAGGAGGAGAACCCGGGCTGGGGGAACCTCGGGTAGGGTTGAGGGGACCTCGCCCTGGATCTGGGGGCGCTGCGGGGCGCGGGCGCTCCGAGGGTGGTCCCGGCTGTCGCGGGGGTTCCGGCTGCAGGGCTCCCGGCGGGGCGGCTGCTCCGGCCGGGGGGACATACGGGGTGCAGGGCGGGAGCGGGTCCGTGCTGGGAGGGATCCAGTAGAGGTGGAAGAGTCGGATGCCAAAGACTTTTTGCGCTTGGGAAAGGGTCCTGCCCGCTTAGGAAGGAGCGTGGGCGCGGCAGCGTGTCGGGGATGCCGGGGTCCCTCACTCCGGGGGAGTCCCCGGGACACGCGTGCTGAGGCTCCTCCGATCTCGGGCGTGCGGGGACGGGGCTTGGAACAGGGCACTGGTTGTGCCCGGAGCCGCCGGGACGGGCTGACATTGGGAACAAGCTTTGTCTGTGTTCTTTTATGTTGAATTGTGCAGTTTGTGACGTCCGAAGCTTGTGACTTTTGAGCAGGGCGCTGCGGCGATGCCAGGCTGTGGCTGGGTGACTCCGTGGGGATGCCGATGGAAGCGCTGGGGTGGGGCCCGAACTGGTCCGGGAGCAGAGCCCGAGCCAGGCCGGCGCTGGGTGCCAGAGCCCCAGCTGTGGGTGGGAGCCCCACAAACCCGGGCAAACAGGCAGAGTGGGAGTCACTGAAGCTTTTCTTTTTCGCTCTCTCCCTCCCTTTTCCTCCCTCCTTGCTGCCAAGGACACTTTTCCCCTCACACACTTAGACCCAAACTGTTACAGCAGCCGCTTGGCCTGGCTGTCCTGGTCCTCACTGCCTCGCCCCCCACTTCCCAAGGGACGCGCTGGCTTCCCTGCCTCTGCTCTGTGCAGGGTGATCATACTCCAGAGCTGCAGGGAGCCCCGGGATTGCGCCGTGCTTGGTTGCTTTTAACTAGAAAATTGGCAGGTCGTTCTGTGCTGGGGATGCTCAGGGAGCCTTTCGGGTTTCCTTTAGCTGCAGCAGGAAGTCACAGCTCCTGCACTGCCACTGCCCCCAGCTCCACAGGACCCCACAGTGCTGGGCTGGGCTGAGTGGGGCAGAGCCCAGCAGCAGCAAGCAGGGAGCTCATGGTACTGGGCTACGTCCCCTCGGCCCCGTGCAGACTGTGTGGGCAGATCCCTGCAGTTAACGTTGAGAATGAAACCACTGGAGCCTCCAAAAGCAGAGGAAGGGACATGGGCTATCCCCAGCCCTGGCTGAGGTTCATGGATGCTGCAGCTGTGTGTGTGTGTGTCTCCAACCAGTGCCACAGGGACTTTAACTTATTAATTACTTGCTGATGAAATTTCATGTTCAGAGGACTGTGTGTGAAGTGCAGCTGGCTGCTGGGATGGAAGTAGGCAGCAGGATTTTGTTCCAAAAGATGGGAACAACTGCAATTACCAGAATTTTGCTCACTTAACAAGGAATCCATACTCTTCTAATCAAATTCATAACCATCAATTCACTTGAATGTTACTTAATAAGCCTCAACATCTGGCCTGACATTTGAAGTGATGCTCTAAAGGCATTAGTGTGGCCTTGGAGCCAGTGATGGCTTGGGGACAGGGCTGGTATGGGGATGGGTGTGTGTTGGGGGCAGGCTGTACCCCAAGATGATGGTGCTGAGCAGGGGGTGCTGTACCTGTGTCCCTGGGGCTGTACAGGGAATGTCCTGTGCTTCTTTGGAAACATTTGTTCTTTGCTTTCCTGCACATGGTGGTTACAGGTGCCTGTGGATCTGTTCTGAGGGTCCTGTGGGGTCAGGGGCTGTGCAGGGGTTGCAGCTGGCAGCAGCCCCACAGATGCCCCATCTGGAGGGTGCAGGGACCCCTCTCTGGGGGCCGCTCTCAAGGATGCCCTGTCCCAGACGTGGCCCTGTGCCCGTGGGCGCATCGGCTGGTGGGCAGTGAGGGGCAGGGGTGGCACAGGGATGCAGCAGCTGGGCCCTGAAGTGATTTTCTGCTCCCACTGAGGAACGTGGTGGTGTAGGATGTGCGGCTCTGCGTGGCACTGCCGAGCCGGCCGCTCCCTGCATCCTGCCGCTCCCTCCCCGCAATCCAGCGCTGATGAATATTTCAGTCTCTCTTGTTATTTTTAGGTACGTGCGAGAAGGCCGCTTTCGCATTGAGGAGAGGACACTGACGGCTTTCCAGTGGCTCTACTCGCCCCACCAGCACCGCATCGTCAGCCGGGCAGACCTGGGCTCCCCCAGCAGGTAAGGGGGGTGCTGGGGGCAGGGCTGGGGACTGTGGGGAGCACTGGCACATCCCCTGCCGCTTGCTCCTTCTCAGGCCTCGTGGTTTTGGCACGGGCCTCCTGAGCCCCAGCCTGTCTGGGAGCCCTGTGATATGTGAACATCTTGGGCTTTGCTTTAAAATAAAGTTCCAGGCGCAGCGGTTGCACCAGGAGCTGCAAACACCATGTAAGTGCTGTTTAGTTTAAAGCAGTGGAAAGGACAAACTACTGCCTGCCTGGCCAAACTTTTCTTGTAATCCCCCCTATCTTTTGGTTGAGCATCTGCTTTATGTGTGCAGCACGCTTGAGATTTACTTAAAAAACAGATGGGAGCCGGGGGCTGTGTTTCCCCCAGCCATCAGTGATCATTGGAAAATATCTGTTCTGATCCCCTGATTTTGTTTGGTGCTTGAACTCTCGCCTTGGGAGCCACATCCCAGGCATGTGCCGTGGCTCTCCCTGCTGATGCATATGCATTGCTGTCGGTTCCCATCCCATGTTTGATGTTAAAACACCATTAACATAATACCTCGTGGGCCTCCAGACACACAGAGTGCAGCATCTGTTCTCTGGCCTGCAAAGAGCTCTGGAACACACTGAGTCCCCCAGTGCCTGTGATGCTAAAAGCTTTTCCCTCTCCATTTCAGCAGCAGTTTTGTTCCAAGAGCCCTTAAAGCCCTGAAGTATTTATCTGCCTGGAATTGCATGGACGAGTACAACAGTGGGAGGGTGGCTGCAGAGGGAGGGGGTGCCCAAAAGACTTGGATTTCCCAGGACAGGAAGGGCTGTGAGTACTCTTCATGCAGGGCAAGCAGGGTGGGGATGGAGGGAGATGGTATTCACACCTGGAAGAGACTTGTAGAGGTGTGAGGGAGGTGCCAGCTGTTCTAAGCAGGAGCCATGGCATACACGCTTACCTCTGCCATCTGCTTCCCGCGATGGGAATTCCTCTGCCTGCCGCTGGAAAGGCTTTTCAGAAACTGGAATGACTGTGCTGTTTATTGATTTTAACTAATTTTTGCAAATTGCTTTCCGAGGTTGTGCTAGCCTCATCCCTTATGTGCATATTTCATTTGGCACATGCAACTGAAATGCGTGTAACATCATTTATAATTAATGTTAAGTGCTGTTGGGGTTAATTTCACTAGATTCATTTGATTTCCCAAGGGGATTAATTTCACTGGATTCGTTTGATTTCCCAGAGGGAAAGTTCCCTGGCAGTTTCCCCTTGGGAAGTTACCTGGAGCCGTCTGGAGAATCTGTGGCACACCAGTGGCCAGTTATGAGCGGTGTCTGTGTCTCTCTTATTGGGATAAAATGTTTGTTTCCCAAGAGCAGCCGCGGGGCACTGCCGGGGTACCGAACTGCTGCGGGCCGGGCCGCCTGCTCCAGCTCCTGCTCGGCGGGATGGGAATGAGGAGAGAGCCGCGTCCAGGGTGCGCTACCGCCCCTAAGCCCCCGCAGACGGGGCAGGGCTGCGGGCAGGACAGGGCGGCGGGAGTCGGTTCTGCCCCCGCAGACCCGGTGCCTGTGCGCGCTGCGGGATCCCGGGGGCGGCGGCGGGCGGGGAGCGCGCACGGCTCCGCACGGCTCCGCACGGCTCCGGACCTCCCCGCACCGCCCCGCACGGCTCCGGACCGCCCCGCACGGCTCCGGACCTCCCCGCACCGCCCCGCACCGCCCCGCACTGCCCCACACGGCCTAGCACGGCCCCGCACCGCTCCGCACGGTCCCGCACCGCCCCGCACGGCTCCGGCCCTCCCCGCACGGCTCCGGACCGCCCCGCCCCGCCCCGCGCGGGGCTGGCACCGCCACCCCGGCGGGATCGGCAGGCGGCGAGCGGCTGGCACAGCGCGGGGCTGCGGCTCCATCCTCGGCGGTACGTACGTGCTCCCGGCTGGGGAGCCCCGGGGGCTCGGCTGAGCGCGGGCGGACCCGCAGCGGAGGTGCCTCCACGGCTCTCGGCTTCTTCGTGTGCGTTCGGAGCCGCGGTGTCGGGGCAGGGGCTTGGGGCCGGGACCGGGAACCGGGGGCTGTGCGGGGGCTTAGGGCTGGGCACCGTGGACCGGGACCCGTGTGTGGGAGGACGGTGAGGAGATTGCCAGCACTGCTCTTAAATTTTCATCATTCAAGGAGGCGATTTCCAGCAGTCCGTGCGGGGCTCTGCCTGCTGTCCCCGGGGGTCGGGGTGGTGGGGCCCGGTGGGATGCGGGGCCCAGTGGGATGTCCTGCCTCCCCTGGGCACCTCCTTGGCTGGGGAGCCCCAGGTGTTTGCACAGAAAAGAGACAGACGTCTGAGGCTCCCTGCACACCCCACACCAGTCTGCTGGGGCGATTCTCCCCACCACTGTCCCTGTGCGAGCCTGCAGCTCATCCCTGACAGGGAAGCAGCGCAATGTCTGCTCAGCAGGCTGAGCATTTCCCTTCACCCTGCTTATTCCCACAGGCAGAGCACCGGTGAGCCTGGTATGGAGCTCCACAGACCCTGTGAGGGCTGTGTGAGATGCCGCCTGCATCCCTGGAGAATGCAGGGTGTGAGATGGATCCTGCCAGGTTCTGCCGTTTTCTGCACGCTCTAAGCTCTGCTGTTTTGTTTAAGACTGCTTGTTGTTTTAGTAGCAGAAGGGGCATAATATCTGTCCACCCGGCACGATTTATTGAGGGTTGGAATCACGCCAGAGTTTAAATTCAGATCCAACATGCAGTGTGATTGCAGGGAGCAGGCTCGTGCTTGCACACACCACGTTTCACAGATACTGCGTTCCCTCTGCTGCTGGTTCCTCCCACTGGGGCTGATAACCATAGCAGAAAAAATGCCTTTTTCTCTGCTTGTTTGTTTTATCATCCTTCCTTCCCTTCATCCCTAAGCATATCTGTATGGTAGCGGGTCTTGAGGGCTGCTCAAAGAGGCCCTCTGCTGCTGCTGCCTGTTGTGTACCTGGTCAGATGCTCTGGTGGTTGTTAGCTGCTGCTGTGGAAACAGGAACAGGACTTCAGCAGCAACAGGAGGAGAGACATTTTTTCCAGGAGCTAAAACCAGCTCATTCTCCACAGACAGTTTTGCAGTTTTGGGAGGGGTGGTGGGAGAGATTTGATGAATCCCTGCTTGGAGTTAACATCTGCCTCCAAGCTGGATGCCAGAAAGACTGTTTCTTGACTCTGATTTGATTTTAGCCCGTCTCTTGCAAAACCCACCCAAAATGGACGAAAAATGCAGGCGATGTTGGCAAGAGGTAGCAGGATTTGGAAAAGCTCAACTCCAAGCCCCGTGTGCCTTGTTTGCCGCATTCAGAGGGTCGATGCACAGGTTTGGCCTCAAACCTGAGCCCTGGCTGCTGAGGTCTGACCTTGTGCCTGTGCAGCTCAGCATCGGGCAGCCACTGGTTCCCCGTCTGCTGCCGAGGCTGCGGTGTGGGGTAGGGGGTCTGGGAGGAACAGCCCTTGTCAGGGGAAGGAGCAAGGGCACATGCAGGGTCAGCGAGCCCAGCGCCCGGCTGCTGCTGTGGGCATCACAGAACCACAGAATGGTTTGGGTTGAAGGGACTGTAAAGGTCATCCAGTTCCAAACCCCCTCCTCCTATGGACAGGGACACCCTCCACTAGACTTTACCACCTTGTGTAATATCTTCACAAACATTCTGAGTCTCAGTTAGTGGTTTGGGCTTTTTTTTGGTTCCTTTATTTCAGTTATTAGGAAACTGTTCCAGAGATTGATTGTATTGAAGATTAGAAACCTCCTAATTTCCAGCCAAAGCATGTTCAGGTCTCTCTCATTCCCATGCTTTCATTCCGCCCCCATGTTTTCACAGCCCTGGTTTTCAGCTTAAGCTGTTCTTTTTCTGTCTCTCCACAATTTCTTCATTGGCTGCAGTCGCCCCCCTACTCCGTGTTTGTTGTGTGAATTTGACCAAACACTCTCCAGTTCCTGGCGCAACTGCCAGTGCCAGCCTGCCACTGGGAACAGGTTTTTGTGGGAGGTTTGCCCCAGTGCATCCTCCCTGCACCAGCCCCTGCACTGCCTGGGCAAACGGGCGATGAGAACTGCAGTGTGGGCTGTGCAGTGGATGTGCAGGTAGCCATGGTGACAGTGCCCAGGGACCTGGTGCTGGCGTGGCAGCTGCTTATCTGCCTGCAGCAGGGGTGCCACCAGGCACAGAGGGGAGCACGGTAGGGGCAGCAATGCCTGCCCTGTCTCTGGAGCATTCTGTGCAAGGCACCCACGTGGGCATTGTGTGGATGCACAGAGCAACCTTCCTGCTGGAGCTTGGGGAGGCACAGGGCACGTGGATGTGAGCCTCTGCTGCTTCCCTGAAGCATTCCCCCTCAGGCTCCACTTGAATGGGAGGGGAGTGGTTGGAAGAGGTGAAGAAAACAGGCACAGAAAATCCATGTGCTTGAACAGATTTTTCCTAGAGAGAGCCTCTTCAGGGAATTTCATGCCCTTGCTAGCAAGGTAGGACTCTAAAATGGGTGGAGGATTTGAGAAAACAAGCAACTCTGTACATTAAATTCACAGTGGGCTGAGGAGTAATCAATGAGCCCGGGAGCCCGTGTGATAAGTTTCTGCATACAGGGCTGTGATGAGACATGATCTATGTCCCTCTGCAGCAAAGAGGTGGTTCGTGTGATGGTGGGAGAGACCAGTAGGGCTTTGGGAGGCACAGGCACCCGGCCAGCACAGGGGCCAGGTTGCCCTGGCCAGCACCTGTTGGTTTCCTGGGTTTCTCTCCTTTGTGTTGGGCGCTTCCTGGGCTGCTGGGAAAGCTGGTGCTGTCATATTTGGGTGTAAGTATCCCTCTGCATCACTGCCTGAGAAGTGATGTGTTGCAAGTCGAGTGGTGGCCTCCTCCAGGGTCTGCTTTTTAGCCATTTCTGCAGAAAGGAGCAGGAGTGGTCAGATCACTTTGGACACAGGGATGAGTCCATTAGCCATTAGTGGTTCCTTGAGAATGTGAAAGAGGAGCTGGAGCAGGGTTTGCAGCTTGAGCTGTGCATGGCCTTGGTCTCGAGGAGGTCTCTGGCTTTCTGTCCTTTGTCTGAAACTCTCTCTTGGGTGACACAGCCTCTCCTCCCCAGTGTGGTGGCTGAGGGAGCCCTCTCAGTCTTTCTGGCCTGAGGCTGTTGCGCAGTAAAAAGCCACCCTTGAGAGCAAGCTGGGGTTTGTGGGAAGCTGCATTTAAGACATCGAGTTTCTCTCTTCACTTCAGCAGTACCATAAAGGGGAGAAAATAGTGTTAAAACTATTCCATGAACTGAATCAGAGGTAATTCAGACACTGTTTTCCTTTGCTCTGTAGGTCAAGCTGATGATGTGCACGGCATGTTCTTCCTGTCAGGACAAAATCTAATATTTCTGTGTGCCCACAGCCTTCTTTAGAATCATAATAGGAAGCTGAATGCCCTCAGAGTGCCGCAGGCAATATTAAAGCTCTAATGATGCAACCAGTCTCTTCCCCTAGTAAGAAAGGGAAGAATTATGCTGCCCTTGCTGGGCACAACGCTGTTCTGAGGTGTTACCAGCAGTGGGGCACTCTGTTCCCAGTAGGCAGGGGCTGCTCACTAGGTTGGGTTGAAGTAATGGGATCCTGGTTCTGGCAGAGGCCCCTGGGAGATGTTAATTTAGACTGGTGCAGATGGCACCGAGGACTTGTCCTCCCCCAGGGATTTGTTCCCTAATTTTGGCTGCTCGGTTATGATTTGCCTGTGCCTGCTCTGAAAGGAGGAGGGTTTTTTCCTTTTTGTTTTTGAGCCTGTGTGAAATACCTCAGGGGGAAGAGGGGAAGTGAGAAAATGTCATTGCAGAGACTATTTCTGGAGGCACTCCCATGCGGGTGAGATGGTGCTGGGCAGGCAGCGGTGTGGTACCCAGGAGCGAGGGAGGCTGGTGGCCTCGGGGGAGCTGGGGTTGAGTGCTTGGTGTATTTTTAACCTTTGCCTGGTTCAAATGCAGTTTGTCCCCTGTGTCTGTGGTGGCTGATGTGGACCTGGGGGGCTGCCAGATGTGTGGGGATGGGGAGCAGGAAGAGCTCCACTTCCACCACTGCCAGCCACGGGTATCCCTGGGCACTGGTGTGGGGTGAGGTGGGCTTGTGAGGGGGCTGCCCCACACCCTCCTGGGCAGTGGGAAATGGAGATGTTTCCTTATGGCCATCCCAGGGTCCTGCCCTCTTGTGCTCTGAAGTCCTGGGGTAGGTGTGGGGTTACTCTGTGCTTTAGCACAGACATGACATGAGGAAGAGCTGCTGGAGTGATTATGACCTACTGACTGGGGTGACCTCCTGGCAAAGGGGACTCTTGCCTTGCTGTGCGTGTCCCTGTTACCCTTCCTGCTTCCACGTCACCTCCGGCAGCCACGAGCTCATGCAGGGCCGAGGCAGCAGAACAAGACGCAACAGATGGTGCTGCAAGGGGAAAGGTTGAAAGCTGGGCACTTTTCTGGGACTCTCCAAGTTGTTCCTGGTGTGGTACCAGCTAAGGTCGGTGCTTCCCACAGCCACTCTCACTCCCTGTCCCACACCTCTGCATGCAGGCCTGTGCTGGAGCAGCAGCACTGGGTCTCATTCCAGTGTGCAGCAGAGCCTGGCTATAGCTGAAGCTTTTATTTTCAGATGTGTTAACTGTGAGCAGCTCAGTAGAGCTGGGCAGAAATCATCTGGGAGGAGTGTAAGGAAGACATGACCTGGGGGAAGATGAAGCGAGAGGATAACGTCACACTGCTGTTGATGCAGAGCTTTGACATGGATCACGCAGGCCAGGAACAAACGTGCTCCAAGCAAATGTCTGCTCTAGATATTTTGTACTACCTGAATTATGGCTTCAAAGCCTGCAGCATGATTTATTTTAAATAATGTTCTTAAGAGCTCTAAAATTCAAAGAATTTCCGTCGCTTCATCCCTTTAAGGCTGTGGGCAGAAAAGCAGGAGTTGAAATAGCTGGATTTCAATCCAAGTTTTTTCCCTGGAGTTGAGTGATTTCTCTCTCCAGCTCCCTACACCCTCTCTCCCCCCATCCCTTTCTTTCACACATCAGACAAAACTCAAATGTCTCTCAATTTAAAGCTTTTGGGTGCTTGGATGAAAACGCTGGGCTAGAGCTGCCTCTGACCCAGGAGCCAGCACTGCCTGGAGCACCAGGGCAAGGGGATGCTGAGTGTCTGCACCAGACGTTGGCTTGGATCAGTGGGGTAGGAGGTGAGTGTTCTGTAGCCGATCTGGCAGTCGGAGGCTTTTTCTGTTCTCTGAGCTGCAGTGGCTGTGGGACACGGGCTCCTGGCTGCTGTGGGCACGGCAGAGGCTGCGTGGCTGAGCAGCTCGTCCCGTCCTGGCTGCGGCGCAGGGCTCGGCTCTGGCTGCGCTGTCCCGCAGCACAGCACAGCTCCCCCGCCTCTCCTCTGCCGAGGGGGGCTCGGCGTTCCCACCCTGCCTCCTCCCTTGGGCCGGCAGAGGGAAATCCCCTGGTGTGGCCCAGCTCTGAGTGGGTGCAGGTGGGCACTGGTGGTTGGTTTGGGGAGGTGGCAGGTGTGAGGGCCCCTGGGCACCACACTCAGCCTCTGGGCACCATGCCCACCCCTGGGACCGGCTCAGCTCCGCACGGCTCTGCTGTGCCCCGCAATGCCCAAAGCGTGGTGCAGGGACCAGCATCTGTTTTCTTGGGGTTTGTGATGGATAGGAGCTCATACCCAGCTAGAGGTCAGCATTTCCATTTCCATGGGATTTCTGAAGCCTGGCTGTTAAAGGACAGGGGGGTTTGGGTGGTGGTCAGGCTGCAGATGCCACTTCAGCTTTACAGAGCTACTGGGGAACCAGAGGATGGAAAACCCATGTGCCACAGGCAGCTGCGTGGGAGCTAGTGGGAGATGCCTTGCTGGACACTGGGGTGGTGGGATCTGTTTGCCATGAGAGATGAAGTGATGGGGTTTTTGCACACTGAGGTTTGATGCCTTTAGTGGGGTGTCCCCTGAGGGGCACTGGAGGGGTGGGTGGAGGTTCCCCTTCCAGGGAGCCAGCTCGGTGCTGTGGCTGCAGTGCTACCATTTCGAGGACAGACCACCACGCTGCCGCCAGCGACCCGCTGGATCGGGCTTTGGTGGCTGGGGCAGCCCAGGGCACGATGTTTGTGGGCGACACCGTGTCCGTGGCTCAGCCCCGCTGCCCGTCCGGCACTGCTGGTGGTCCTGCCATTAGGAGAAATACGATATTTGCAGCGTGAGGTTGCGAAAAGCCCGTGGCCACGAAAAGAAAAGGAAATGACTTTTTTGGTGGTGTTTGTGTGCGCGCGCGCTGCTGCGCTGGGGGCGGCTGCCCGGGGGTGCTGGGGTCCCCCCGCCCCGACGCCGGCAGGAAACGCCGCTGCGGCCGTCCCCACACGGCTGCCACTGCCCCATCTCCGCTGTCCCCACGGCCGCAGTGCCCCGGCAGCACCGAGCCACCAACATGTTTCAGAGGAAGCGCAGCGTCTCCTTCGGCGGCTACGGCTGGTGGGTGCCTTCCCTTTCCCTCGCTCCCTCGCCGCCGGGAGCCGCGTGAGGAGCTTTTCTAGGAAGCACCACGCGCTGTGGCTGCGGTGCGGTGCCCTCAGGGCACAGCCCTTCCCGCCGCCCGTGCCAGCAGCAGCGTGTGGGCGTCGGGAAGGACCTTCTCGCCCCGTGCCCGCAGGAAGCCTGGCACAACTTCGACCCAGCAAAGCCTCGTGAGCCCCGCGGGTGATGGGCAGCGAGGTGACCTCCCCGGGGGCTCGTGGTGGGCTCCTGTGGGCACCTTACCTGCCCTTGCACCTTTCTCTCGCTACCGAGGGCCTGCTGCCTGCTCCTCCTGCACTCAGTGATGCTTACAGCCACCTTTGGCACCTTGGAGTGTGCAGCAAGCTCCCTCCTGGTCCAGGGCAGGTTCCCAGCACCTCAATGAGTCATTCTTTCATTGTCTGTCCTCAGCAGAGCACCACGGCTTGCTGCCTGCAGCCCGAGTTCAGCGGGGCTGTGCTCCTGCCTCTTCCCTCTGTGAGGTGTTGCTCTGTAGGGAAGCAGCTTAAGAAAACGACCCTGCTCTCCCTCTGCCCTCCCTTCAGGTCTCCTCTCCGAGGTGTTTTATGCCTGTTCCAAGCCTGTGCCGTATGGCTGTGATGCTGTAATGGTGTTGGGTGTTTGGGGCAGAAGGTTGCTCTGCCCCCTCCCCGTTCCGCAGTGGCTGTGGGGGCTGAGACTGGACAACGGCAGCCCCGGGGTTTTGAGGGGAATGTGGTGCCGTGGGCTTGGAGCTGCTTGAGACCGGCTGGGGGAAATGCTGAGTAACTGTGAGGGCTGTGGGAGGGCAGCTGGCGCGCCGAGGCTTTTGGTAGGGTCCCCTGGGATGGAGCGCACGCCTCGCTGAAGCCAAAAGAGCTGCCTTGGCTGGATTGTGTTTTCTTTACATACAAAGGGGAAGGGAGCACTTGGATAGGCTTCTGTACAACGAAGTTTTGTGATATGTGGGCTCATTTTGTGGTGGCCAAATCGCAGCTCTTGGACAGCCCTGCCCCACCGTCGCTGTTGTGAGCAGTGGCTCTGTGGCTCTGACTCGCCGGGGGCATCCCAGGAGCTTCCGTCTGCGGTGGAGCAGAGCCGTGACCCTCCTTGGCAGGGGCATTCAGGGCCAGCTGGGCTTTGCTGGTTTTTTCCTGCTGTGCTTTGCCAGTTGCAGGGGAAAGAAAACCACGAGCCAGAGGGTCACTCAGGAAAATGGGGTGTGCGAGCTGGTGGGGGCTGCACTGGCTTTTGGGGGGCTGCACTGGCTTTTGGGGGTTGTGCTGGCTGCTGGGGGCTCTGCTGGCTTTTAGGGTGCTGTTGCAGCTGGGGCTGCGGGAACAGGGCATGGGCTTTACTTTAGACACCCTGTCAGTATCTGCACGGTGAGAGCTGCGGGGCAGCCCCGTTCTCCGTGAGCTGTGGGGGTTGCTCCCAAGGGGGTCGGTGCGCTTCTCCCCGGGTCACTGGGGAAGACGCTGCCTGGAAAGCCCTGTGCGCTGCCGGGAGAACCCTTCCCTGGGCGTTAACTGGAAGAGAAGGGACCTGCCACAACCCCATGCATCTTCTCCTGCACCGACATCTTCTCACGGTCCCGGCCGACCCGCCCTTCCTGTGGGGCTGGCGTGTCAGGTGCCTGGGCACACCCAGCCGCCTCCTGCTGTGGCTGCACTCGCTATTTCCAGCCTCTGCTGTGCTGGAAATGGCTATTTTTTTTCTCTGTACCAGCTGCATCTGCTGCCAGCGAGGTCCCGGCGCAGTGTGTTCGTCTTGGGGGGCAGATGTGGTTCCCCCACGTTGGCTGTAGGGATACACATGGTGTGCAAAGCCAGTGAGAGTGCTGCCTCTGGAGCTGGTGCTGCCCAGGGCCAGGCAGCCCAGGGCTGCAGGGTGTGGGTGTTTCATTTTGCCCTCTCCGGAGCAGGGCAGGGCAGACAAACGGCTCTCATAGTCACACTGCAACTGCGGTTTCCCAAACATGGGAGTTTCTTCCTGTGTGGTTTTTTTTTTTTGGTTGTTGTTGTTGTTGTTTCTTTCTTTTCCCCTTCTTACGCTAAGAGTCCAAATAACAACAACTGTTTTTTCTTCCCGTGGTTCCGGATGGAGCAGCTCGTGCAGCTCCAGTCAGGGACAGGTCCCATGGGAGCTGCCCCAGCCACCCACTGTCCCTGAGCTGCTTTGCACCTGCCACTGAGTTTGGAAACAACTCTGCTCCCCAGCATGCTCTGATGTTCAACATGATTTAATGATCAACAAGGTCTGGGCAGGCTTGTAAGGTATTAAGTCACAATAGCAGGTGCCCTAGGTCTATTTTTAGGAGCAGCAGTGTGCTGGCTTTCCAGAGCAGAGCATGGAAGCTGATGTTTGGGGAAATGCCTGGAACAGAGCTCTCGTGGCCATGGGGTTTTATGAGTGTGGTGTTGATGCAAGAGAGGGACCCTGGGAAAGGTAATGGTGCCTCGGCCTCAGTGCCTGTCAGGCTCAGCCAGTGGCACGGGGTGCCAGGGAACCCGGTCCCGCTGCACCACCCAGGGTGCAGCCCCTCCTGACAGCGGAGCACAGCCGGCCAATGGAGAAGGTAAAGCTGCAAGTGGAGGGGAAGCTGTATTTCTGTGGCCATGCCGTGTCCTCTGTGATCACAGTGCAAAACAAGAGCGTGTTGGGGGTGTTATTTTACTATTTGGTCTTTTTGTGAGATGTGGAATTGATTCCATGTGGCAGATAATAGAGCATTTTCAGTGACTGCCAAAAGACGTTGTTTTGCATTTTGAGACATTACTATGATTTGCATTAATTAATATTAATATGACTGTAACCACAATGATTCTGAGGAGATGAGCACTCATTATCAGTGCCAGGGAAATGAGTGAAGCAACTGGGGCTCCCGGTCCCACATGAGCCAGCTGGGGCTGGGAGCAATCGGGCTGCTCTGTGTTTTGTCTGCTTGAGGCCAGGTTGCATTTGTGGGGTTTGGTGAGATCTTCCCAGCACGTCAGGGCTGTCACGGGCCCATTATCTGTAAATACATGTTTTGTGGAAACTGTATTGTGGAGAGAGCTGGGACATAGGCGATGCCCTCCTCTGCTGCCCAGCTCACCTCTGGCATTCCAGATCAGGAGGCAGCGGTTCTGCACTGGTCACCACCAGGAAAGAACGAGGGGGATTTTTTCTTGCTTGCTGCCAGGCTTCATTTTGGGTTAAATTTTGGTTGGTTTTGTTTTCTGATGAAGTCTTTCTGTGGTGATCGTCGTGTCAGCCGGAGCGCTGGCACCTCCAAAAGATATGCTGAGGTCGTGTTTGGCAGCAGCCCCCAGTACCCAGCTCCCTCCCAGCTACATCTGGAGTCCTTGTGCCTGCAGTAACACCCTGCTCTGCTCTCTCCCCAGGATTGACAAGACAATGCTGGCCAGCCTGAAGATCAAGTGAGTACCTGGCTCTTCTCTTGCGTCGTGGTTTCCTGTGGGATGCGTAGTGCTGGGAGCTGGCTCTGTGTGTGGAGGATGCTCTCCTGGGAGCTGGGATCCAGCTGGTGCAGTGGAGCCCAGCCATGCTCGCCCACTCCAGGACATGCGTTTGTGCATGTCCCACAGTGTGTTCTCCTGAAAGCCTCAAGTGAATCAGGCACTGGCAGATTACAGCAAACACAGTGACGCGATTGCTGTGAGATCAGTGGGCTGAGGTGTGCATGGGACAATCACAGGGCAATGGGGAATGATGGGGAGGAGAAGGTGGTGAAGGTCTGGGAGTGGTGGCACCGATGCTCCCTGCTCCCCCAGCACTCATGGCTGTCTGGGACCTGCCTCCTGTTCCCAGCAGCTTTGTCCTCCCGGCTGCACGTTCTGGGTACTGATCCCTTCCCTCCCACTGTAGTGCATCTTCCTCTCTCCTGGATTCCGGGTAAGCTCCCCGGGTCGGGGGTTCCCCACTGTGAGCACACTCACTTCAGCACTATCAGCTACACCCTGTGCTGATACAGAAATACTCTGGCCAAGCCTCCCCTGGGCTCCCGGCAATACGTAGGGTGATGGCTTATGCGGTTTCCCTCTATAATCATTGTGCAAATTATTCATTAATGGAAAAGTATCCAGAAAGCCTGGGGGAGCTGCTGCCTGAACGAGCTGGCAAATGCCCGTTGTAAATGGCACAGCAGAATGGCTGGTGCTATGCTCATTGCTCAGGTTGTGCAGAACTAATGAGAAGTTTAAATCAATGTTTACCACTTTGGGGAGTGGAGAGAATTCTCTGCAGACTTTCCTTTTCCCGTGAAGCTGAGAAGGACTGAGCTGCTCCTTGTACTCTGCTGTAGACTGTGCCCTGATTTTCTTCTAAGGCTGGTGCAGCAGTTCTGCAGCAGAAGCCCCCTGTACCCTCCTCTCTCCACCGTGCCAGGCAGCTAATGCCGTGCTTGGAGCGCTGTGCCAGTGCTGTGAGCACGGGTGAGGGTGCCCACAGTACTGCCAGGACAGGGTGAGGGTCTGGGGCCATGTTTCTCTTTCTCTCTCTACCCCTCCTGCCCTCGCCAGAGGAGGGAGTTTCCTTGGAGCTTTTGATGAACATTCACTGCTGTTTGCAGCTAATGCTTCCCACAACCCCGTGTTGCTTCTGGTCTGTGGGTAGGCTGCTTCATTAAGTGGTTCTGTAATTGAGGCTCAGCCAGAGCCACATTTCGTATTTGTAATAGCTTTTAAAATTATAAAAATATGACAAACCTAAACTTTTGGGTTTTTAGCGCCCTCTTGTTATTGCTGTAGCCTCTGAGTGTCCTGGTTTAACCCATGGCACAGAGGCACAAGGCATCAGAAGTTTTCTTTCCCTGTATATTATTACTGAAAATCTGAGCTGCTTTCCACACACCCTGGAGCACCTCAGGGAGCCTCGTGCTGCTGCAGACATCAACACTGACTTGTAGAAACCTGGCAGGGGGGCACCAGCACACGGTGGTGGATGTGGCCCCTCAGAGCTGCTGTTTGGAGGGTTGGAGCATGGCAGGGGGAGGGCTGAGTGATGCAGGGCAATCCCTGCCTGTCCTCCATAGGGATAGACTCGCCCACACAGGGTCAGGATAAACTCACCCACGCAGGTGACACTGCGGCATCAAAGCAGTTTTCCCTCTGCCTGTCTCTCCTTTTTCTTCTTCAGTCTGGGTTTCATTAGTTCCTATGGTAACCATGAATCTGTCTGAGGGACTGGAGAGCATGAGTAGGCACTGCAGAGTGGGAGTGTCGGAGAGGTGATGAGTGGGGAGCCCTGGCATCACAGGCAGGGCTCAGCTGACCCCTCTGGTGACAGGGCTGCAGGTGGGCAGGGAAGGTGTTGCACAGGACTCGAGCATTCCCGGGCAGCTGCTGCCAAACAGCCACACCTGCTGCTCGGCCTCTGTGAAGAGCTCTGGTGAGTTTGGGACTGGCTGTGCCCCGGGGAGCTGTGCCATGCCCGTGCCTGCTGGGCAGAGGAACCTGAGAGCGTCGGCGCCCAGCCAGGAGCTGGTGTACCCTGTCCCACCACTCGGGTTTCAATATGTCCTGGCCATGGGCCAGCCCTGGCTCTGGAACCCAGTGTGCTGGGGCAGGAGGAAGCTGAGCCTCTGGCAGCTGTGGGGAGCTGTGGGCTACTCTGGGGAGCTGAGATATGCTCCCGCCCAAAGGCACTCTGTGGGGGATGAGGAGTCTGGGACAGGACTTGGGGATACCCTGCCCACTGTTTCTGGAGGTGCATGTCCCCGAGGGTGGAAGCAGGCGCTGGTGCTGCTGTGCTTGGGTGCTGGGGCTGTTGAGAGCTGCTGGGACTGGGGCCAGCCCCAGGGAGCTGTAGGATGGAAATTGAGGCACTTGGGCAGTAAATGGAATTTGGCATGTACAGACCCTGGGTTTTGGTTTGGACCAATTCCATCGTGATTCCCTACTTTTCTGTTGCATTTTTTTATTCCTTACCCACTTCAGGGGAAAGTGCTTGGAGCAGCTGAATCCTGGCCTGGCAAAAGGGACATCATGTCCAGAAGCCTTGGCGTGATGCTGGTGTTTTCTTGTGTCACATGAAGTCTCTATAGGGAGCTGACAGTGTCTCCAGGTTCCTGGGGTCCCCTTGTTCCTCCTGGGGGCACGGCTCCATGCAGTCCTAGTCAGACATGGGGTGTTTGAGGTCAGGTTGTGCTGCCGGGAAGGGAAGACGTGAGCCAGATGGCAGCTAAGCTGCTTCCCAAGTGGGAAGGTCACCCTGGAGGAAAACATCAGCCTGCAAAGGATCTTTGCATGTCAAACAGCAGTTCTGGCCAGGAGAGTCAGCCAGGTGGGCTTGTTTGCCTCTCACAGGAGCCCCGCAAGTGCAGGGGTCCCCAAGAAAGCAGGCAGAGACCGTCGAGCCCCCTTGGCCTTGTGAAGTCCTTGTAATGGGGATGCTGGAGGTGGAAAAGTGTGATGGGGACTTTCCTCTGATGAGGATGAGCTTGTGGGGCCCTTCCTCCTCCTCTCTGGAACAAACTGGTAGGCTGGTGTCTCACCAGCCCTCTACCTGCTGAGAGCTCCTCAGCCTTTGCGCTCTGGTTATTTGCTCATTGGTGTTGATGGGGTATACTGAGAAATCATAGAGTATTAAACACAAAAAAAAAAATCAGTTAAAAAACCTCCTCTTTCAGGCAGAATCACCTCTTCTTTTAGCCTTATAAAGCAAAAATAGCACAAAAATAATCATGTCTCTGTGGAGTGGAGGAGCCATGTACAGCAATTACTGGGAGTCTGTGTGTGTGCAGCCAGAACTCACATGAAAGAGCATGTGATGCTCCTCTGCTGATGGGAGCAGGAGGATGAGGGTGGGAAGAGATGAAAGATTTACTTGACCTTCGTAAAAAGAACTGTGTCCAGGCTTGAGGCCCTTTAATATTTGATGGGCTGGAGCTGAGTTAATGGCAAGATGCGGGAATGATTTAGCGTCTTGGAGGTGGCTGCACTGACGCTTGCACTAATCTTGGAGGTTTGTACTTGGGTCCTGTGAGGACAAGGCCTGGTGAGCAGATTGCATCTGAGTAAATTCCTTTGACTTATTAGCACTTCATAAATGGATAATTGCATGCAAATGCATGTTTTGCAATTATATTTAGCTGGAGAAGCACATGCAAAGGAAATGCTGTCAAAACCACTGCAAAGCAGCCAGCTGCAGCGCACAGGGAGGCTTCCCATCTCCCTTGCTTTGGAACTGCTCCTCTCCATGGCTGTGAGCCTGGAGCCAGCCTGGTGTAAACCCCAGCAATGACCCCCACCAGCCAACGTGCCCGAGATGGTTATCCCAATTCTGAAGCCTGGTGGAACCCCTGGCAGTGACTGCCTCCCGTCAGTGTGCCTGGGAATGGTTATCCCGGCTCTGGTGCAGAAATATCTGGGATGGACTGAGCGTGCAGGGCCAGGGTGCAAGGAATGCCCTGGACTTGCAGAAAACTTTAAACTCAGTTAAAACTAGTGGTGGGCTGGAGGGACAGAATGAGGCCAGGCTGAGTCTCTCAATGGGTCAGTGCTGGATGGGTGTTAGTTGTGCAGCCAGTGGAGTGCAGGGCTGTGGCAGCTTGGAGAGTCATGGCTGGGGATGGCATGCCAGGCAAAATGAGTCCTTGTGTTGGCAGCGGGTCTTGTGCTGGGTTCCTGCTGGGACGTGGCCCCTTGCAGTGCCAGGGAACTGCAGGTGTGCGCCCAGGGATGGTGACGGGTCCCTGCTGCTGCCGCAGGTGGTGGCTGCCACCATCCCTGCTTGCCATCAGCTGCTGGAGTTGCCTGTTGGGATGGTGGCAGGGCCATGGTCTGTCCTGCCCTGGCCAGCCCAAGGACCGGTGGGAGATTTACAAAATCCAGCCAGTCCCAACGTCTCCCTGCTATCTCTGGTAAGCAGGCAGGAGCGCTTCCCTCTTCGTGGAAGGGCAGTTATCGCCCTGGCCGCCCGCCGACACCCAGCCCTGCACCCACACTGCATCCTCCCAGCACGTCTCACAGCCCGCCTGGGACAGAGGAAGCTTTCACAGGAGGAGGAAGGTGCTGTCAGCTCTGAGGACTTGCAGTGTTTCAGCCATCTAATCTGGTAAGCCTTAGCTATATAAAATTTCAGGATGGGGGAATGGAACTGGCACAGCTCCACTGATGCTCCCCCTCGATATTTGACTCTATGCTTTCCTCTTAGTGGCCTGCTGTAGATACTTGGGTTTACGTGAGGGTTTATTCCCGCAGAAAGCCTAGCCATGGAGCGGAAGAGGTGGGTTGGGATGTGGTGATGCAAGCGCCGCTCCCTGGTGACGTTGGAGGTGGCGCAGCGTTCTCGTGTGTGCTGCCCCGTCCATATGTTAAAATGTTGTTGTTGCTGTCAGACAGCCTGCCCGTATTTAAAGCTAGATTATCCACAATTACATCTGCCCAGAGGACTGAGCAGCCCCACGTGGGTCTATTTTTAGCTCTGTCTCAGAACTAATAAACTGTGCTGGTTTTTCCTCCTGCCATATTTATAGCCTGTCAGGCTGGGAGCTGTTTGCAGTCGGAGGGTGGTTGCTCGGAGAACAGCCACATTCTGAGAGCAAATATTGTCATGATAGGTGGAGGGAGCCATGATGGCTGCGGTGATTGAGGCACCATCTGCCTGCGGGTTCACTCCCTGTCTGCAGGAGTCACAGAGATCACCCAGGCAGGGTTTGGAGGGGCTCTTGCCCCACTTGGCATGGCTGTTGGCTTCCCCTCGGCCCTGGCCATGTGCCTACTGGCCTCCCCTTGGCCGTGGACATGTGCCCACTTGCCGCCAGGGTGGGTGTGATTTGGGGACCGTGAGCAGCCCCATCTCTGCCAAGCCAAGGAACCCGGAGCAGGGTAAGCAGTGCTGGCGTGGCAGTGCAGGCATTCTGCCAAAGCCTGTGGTTTGTTCCTGATGATAATTTTGTTAATTACTGCACCACTCCCGCCGGCTGTCGCTTTTCCTGCGAGCTGGCAGGGTCCTGGCCTCCTGCCGCTGGCTGGCGCTGGCCAGCCCCACGGTCCGGCAGGGATGGGCGGCCACTGGCACCCAGCGGCATTCCTGTGCCATGGGAAGGCTTGGTGCTGGCAGGGCTGTGGTTCTGGACTGGAAGTGGCCCTCTCCATCGCTGCTATTTTATTTCCAGTGGGGCTTGTGATGCTGGCTTTGCTCTTAGTGACCTGTACAATATCCAAGGAACTCACATCTTCCACAGCCTGTTGTGAAAACACAGCTCATCTCAGGCTCCCACCCAGAAGAGACATGTAGAGGCTTGACAGGTACTTGAATAGGTCAGAGCTATATTCTGAGTCTCTGTAAAGTCTCAAAGGTCAGTCCTTTCAGGCACTGTCCTGTCTCGTTCCTCTCAAATGTTACCGCTGTCACGCCAGGGACCACGACAGCTCCTTTCTTCTACAAGCAGTATAGTGTTAATCCTTTCCAGTTTGGAATGCAGAGTCCACTTTCTAAACGCCTGACAAGCTGATCCGGGTCTCTTGTTCCTGATCATTGATGAGTTGCACAGTGTGAGGTGATCTGAAGAGGCAGGTGATGGGTTTGCAGCTAAAAATTGCTTCATTTTCCATCTTTTTTTATTTGAGAGGCAATGAAGAAGTTGTAGAGGAAGAGAAACCCCTGGATGTGATTGACTTCAGCACGTTCCCTGTAGAATGGATGTGTCAGAGATAATACTTGTGTTTTAGCTCCACAAATTACATGTCTTTTAATGCTTTCACATCAAACAAGGTGTGTGAGGGAGGCGGGTAATTGAGACAGTGTCATCTCCAGAAGAGTCGCTGGGGCCCAGGCGCTGCTGCTCCTGCAGCCACCCCCTGTGGCACCGGGACGTGTTCCGTGACCCCCTTGCTGCCCACCACTGATGAGCACAGCACCGGGGCAGAGGTTCCTCACAGGGTTTCTGGAGGTAGAAGGTGCTTCACTGGGAGTGGGGGCTCAGGGGAGGGAGCAACAGCTGGGGACGGAGGTTAGAGGGGCCCAGACACACCCTCCACTTGTCTGGGCTCCTCTTTGCATGTGAGTAGCACTTCTCTGGAGCAGGAGCAGCCTTCTGGGGCCAGCTGTGTGTCCAGCATTGCCACCAGGACCTGCCTTTGCAGCCACCAGCTCTCCTGCTTGCTCTGCTCAGGGGAGGACCCACTCTCAGCCCAGTGCAGCCCACCTGTGCTGGAGCCCTGCACAGCACCTGCCTGCCCATCAGTGCCATGGGCCCTGGGCTGGGTTAGCAAAACCCGAGCCTGGGTTCTGGCTGTGCAGTGTGGGACTGGTGCCACTGTGCTGCATCCATTGCTGTCACTGAGTGGGATGTTTATTCCAAGACTGGCTCGTGCAGAGGTGGGGCTGTGGTGGTGGCTTTCTGCAGCAGTGTGGCTTGGAGACACAGGTCAGCATCTCCTGTAGCTGTTGGCCCTGCACCTCTCTTGGCATTCGCCTGCCCATGGCTAATAAGAACCTGTGCAGGGTGAAGGGCAGCTCACCTGGAACACTGGGCTCAGCAAGCAGTGCCTTCTGAGCCTCCTGCTCGAGACCATCCTGTTCCTCCCCACCTCTGCCTGGGGTCACCCCTGCCTCCCACATCTCTTGCAGCATCCTTGGGAAGGGCAGTGCTCCACTGAGGTTAAAGTTTGGGCCTAATCCTGAGCTTCCTGGCTGGGTTCCTGTGGTGATCGATTGGCATAATGGCTTCAGGGATGGGCTTTACTCTGTATGGGAAGTGGAGGAAGGACCAGGGCCTGAGCAGGGTGCTGGTGGTGCTGGAGGCGTTGGGTGAGTGGCGCATGTTAGTGGCTGTGCTTCCCAAATCTGGCCTTATTAGTGATGTTACTGATGAATGGTGACATTTAGCTAACTGATTTGCTAGTAAAATTCAGAGGATCTGCTCGTGCTGTAAAGACTAATTTCCTCTGCTGATTTGATCTAATTTAATTGGATGCTGAAATCTTGGAGCTCATCTCTTCAGGAAGCCTGTGTTCACAGGGAGAAAAACCCCAAATTATCAGGAATACAATTTCCATGTAATTGTGCTGCTGTCATGGCCATGACTACCTTGTTCTGTGTCAGCTGTGCTGCGGCTGATGCTGCCCCTGATCGCCAGCACACAGCCAGGCTGGTGGGCAGGGAGAGCCCAAAAGTGACTCACGTGGGCTGTCACAATTACAGGACAGCGTCTGGCTCATGGCCAAATGGCACACAATGGATGGGAGAGGTGTGCAAGAGACTCCTTGTACACATATCTCGCTTTGTTCCTTGATAAATGAGTCTTGGAAAACCACCCACTATTCATGTGTTGATTGCATGGTCAGTGTTCCAGGCTCCTGTCACTGATGCTCTTGGGTCACTGCTCCTTGGTGGCTTTCTTGAAGTTCTTGGCCTGGCTACAGCTCAGGTCTTACCCCCTTTGGAGCTGGTCTGGTTGAGAGTGTCTGTCACATGCGGTGCTTGGCCTCACCTGCAGTCTGCAGCCATGAGCCATTTCATTGGGGTGCTCTGGAGACCCTATGCCCTTGAGCAGGGGCAGTCTGGGGAGGACAGGGAGGAGCTGCTTCCAGCACCTTCCTTAGCTGTGCTCCTCAGCATCTGCTCTGCTCAGGGGAGGGTGACAAGACCCACCTGACCTCAGCTTCTTTCTGCTACGAGAGTTCTTTTGTTTTTGTTCTTTCATTGTGGCTTTAATCACTCTCCATGACTATTGCTTGGGAGCTGGACAGTGATGGGCCCCGCTTGGCCTCAGGCCAGGCAGAAAGTCGATGCTTGACTGCACTTGTCACGGGGATGTGCTGTCGGGAGGGCAAGCCCACGGCCTGTGTGCTCCTGCTTGAGCTCAGCAGGTAAATTTCTCCTGACTCGCACTTCAGCCCTGTTCCTCTGTAGAGGAGCCGCAGTGCCGGGGCACAGGGAACTGTCAGGGCTGGGGCACTGCTGTGCCGGGGGAGCGTCACCAGCGTGTGGGGTGGGAGCTGGGGCTGCCCCGCGCCTTGGCACACATCGATCCAGGCTCTCAGAACTGACATAGTGTCGGGGTGGTTGGTGGCGTGTCACACCCGTCTCGCACCGTTTCTGGGGAGATAAGCTCACTGTGCTCTCTCATTGCCTGCATGGAAGAGCTGGCTCTGTGCTTTCCTGGGATTTCCTTCATGTCTTTCTAACTGAAGCCATAAAACAAATTTCTAATCAGATTACTTGGGACTGGATGTAATGTAATCTAAAGCTCTGTTTCTTGTGATACTTCTCTAAAAGTGGATGCTCTCTTATCCTCTTCCTGCAGCACCAATTGAAACACTATAATCGCTTTCTCTCTCGTTTGCAAGCTCCCAAATCCGTTTCTGCTATGCCAGGGAAATCGGGTTGTGACTGCTCCTTTGCAGGGAAACAGTTACTATTTTTGGATTTCGGGCCGTGTTGCATTGTCTCCTTTTGTTCCTCTCTGGCTCCCAGTCCCCAGTGCTGGCGCAGCTGCCCCATCCTATCTCTCCCACCCGGGCAGGGCAGGTGCCCGTGCTCAGGTGGGAGGCAGTGCCCAGAGGGGCTCTGGGTGAGTGCCTGGGGCAGTGGCGAAGGGTCCCAAGGTGGTGGGGAAGGGCCCCGGGCAGATCTCTGGGCTCCCGGTCAGCCGCTGCAGCTCAGGCACGGTGCCGCGGGGATGGGCTGGGCTGGCCGTGCCTCCAGCCCGCTGTGGCAAATGCCTGGCATAGCTCGTGTATTTCTGGCGCCGTCCCTCGTGAGTGAGGGAACCAGAAATATCTCCTGCCCAGGGAGGCGCAGAGGGTGACAGGGACGTGTCCTGCACTGTCTGATGAGGCAGTGCCGCGGCTCTGGCCCGAGAAGCCCTGAGTCACCAGAGCTGGGCTCAGCTGCGCCCACAGCTCAGGTGTGAGCATCGGGCTGGGTCCTCTGCAGGTGTAAAGGCCCCTACAGTTGGGTGAGGAAAATTGATGGGCTGCTCACCCATGGGGGGTTTCATCTCGCTGCAGCATCAATACAAAAGCCAAAGTTATTACATAAATTAATGGCTTCATAATAATATGAATAGTGTAATTTATTCATGGGAGATTCAGTACTCCTAGGGATAGAGGCTCAATCTTGTCCCAATCTGATGTTTTCAGATCCTTCTTTCTTAGCAGAGTGTCCAGACGGCTGCCAGGTGATGTATTAATCACGGCGTGCAATTGTCCTGAGCTGTTGTACCCTCCCTCCAGCCCCCGGGGCTTCCTAGTTCACTGCCAAACTGCTTTCTCTGAGGCAAAAATGTCCGGGCATTTTTCAAGATATTTATTTCTCCATAAAACAGGGGCAGCTGCTTATCCTGGAGATAATTTACTCACTGAAGGGCTGATACTGATGTTTTAAAGGAAGGTTGGAGACTTGGAGCCTGTTGAACTGCAGCATTCTGTCTTAGGAGATGTCCTTTGGGACATCTGGAGAGCTTCTGGGAGTGCTGGCCCTGACAAGACATCCCTATTGCAAACATTCAGGAAGGTGATGGATGCTTTGGTGGCATCACTGCAGGAACAGGAGGTTGCATGGAGCTGGAGGGGGTGAGGCATGGGGAAGACAGGCAGGGGCAGGCAGATGCACCAGCCCTGCCTCCTTGTTTGCCTTCCTAGGCATCCCTGTCATCCTGCCCCGGTCCATCCTGGAGTAGCTACTGGATAGCAGAACCTAAGAAATACAGGGCAGGTTCTGCAGGACCTGTCAGAGGTGATGTCCTGTGGAGCAGGAGGTCCCGATTCCTTTTACCTGTGTGAGGATCCATAGCCCCCAGCCCACCTCCAGCCCCTCACCATCTATTATCTTGCCCTCAGCCTATAAATTATGAATTGGCTGCAATGAGTCCAGAAGCAATTACTTCCATTGTGGGCTGGGCCATGTTTGGGTGGAGAGAGAACCCAACTGAGTTTCTGCTCAAAGTATTTGTGTGTTTCCAAACAGGAGAGAATTGAACATCTTTAAAAATCAATACAAAGCCACTTCAGTGTAAACCAAGAGGAGATTAATACTTGTCTGGAAAAGGGGAGGGGAGATGTGGAGAATGTCTCCAGAGAGGGAGACTCAATGAAATTTGAATCTGCCTGTTTAATGTGACAGGTAAAAGATTTAAAATTAACCTGGCCTCCCCTCCATTAACTGGAAACTAATGAGGTGCTGGAGAACTGCTGTAATTTGGCACAGAATCACGATCTAATGTCTTTTTTTTTTTTTCTTCCTATGCCTGAGAAATTTGCCAGACTGATAGCTTTGGCATGAAGGAAAGCAGACAGGTATTTTCTGCAGGAAGAGATCTGTTGACCCACCAAGAAGTTTATTGAAAGGATTTGCAGTGCAGGTAGCACCCAGGTTTAGCAGGATTCATTCCTCTTCATTCCACTTACATTCTCTCACTACCATTCACAGTTTGGCATCATCTGATGTTGTTCTGAGGAGACAGAAATGCATTTCAGAATTTTGGAGAATGAGTTGGGCTTTTTCCTGTGGGGAAGTGGGTACCTTGACACTTGTCTGCTGGAATTGCTGCTGCCTCAGTCTCCCCAGGGACCTCAAGATCTGGTGAAATACAAAAATACTGATCTTGGGTTTAAGTTCGGGTCTTGACTCTCTGGAGTGCTCCATGTGCACGGTGTAGGTTGGGATGGGTGCTGTGGTGACACTAAAACGCTGTCCGGTTCATCGGGAGTGAACACATGTGGTATGTTGACAAAAATGACATCATGCCTGCTTTTATCTGACTTACAGTAGGATACAGAAAGAGATTACTGCAATGATAGGGGTTTTGTCGTTGTTGAATTTAAAGAATCCATCTGATTAGAGATTCTGCTGGAACATTTAGATAGAGAAGGCCAGAGCTGAGGTTATGTTGCTCTCCTTAAAGATGGTAGACAAGAGGGTGACAGGCAGGGGAGGTGGATGAAGCAGGAGTTTGGCAGGCAGGATGGGGCAGCAGGAGCGGCTGTTCCCTGCCAGATGTGGTCTGTGGCCTCTGCAAGCTGTTCCTCCTGAGCAAACACATTTATTACAGACTTTGCCAGGGGAGCCCCATGCGTTGTTAATGATTGACTGCCCCAGCTGGGGGTTTCCAGGCAGCTCCTGTTCCATGCTGGGCTCTTGCTCTGTGGGTGGGGAACAGAGGGCCTTTCCCGGCATCTTTCCCCAGGAGCTGCTCAGGTCCCGCTTGAATGGATGGTGGATGTGGTTGCCTGCAGCATGTGTGTGCCCCTCAGCAGATTCCTGTTTGTGGCAGAGTCCCCCCAAAACCCTGACCTGGCTGTGACGCTTTGTGGAGCAGCTGCCCCAGGGGCCCTGCCCCCCACTGCCAGGAGGGTTCTGCCCTCCCTGCTCTAAGGCCAGGCTGGTTAAACCCACCTAGGGCAGTGGGCTTGACTAGATGCAGGGGGATTGCTTCGACTGTTCCTCATGGCTGCGGGGATACAGACAACCAGTGGGCTTTGGTCAGGTGCCGGTGTCCTGTCCTGTGCTGCGTGGATGTTCTCGTTTATGTTCCCACACCTGCTGGCGGCATGGATGGTGCTTTTATCTCTCGGACTAGGAAGTTGCTCAAAGTGCTGTAGCTTGTCCTGGGTCTAATTCCTGTGAAAATTAAACTGGCAGAGGAGAAAGGCGAGATAAGGGGGGCAGAGGGACCTGGGTGTTTTATCACCACGGCAACAAGGACTTCCAGGGAAAGCTGCTGAGGTGAGAAGTAGATAATTTACAGTTTATTTAATAAAAAAAAGAACTCTTATTTCCTGGAGGAAGCTGTGTGTCAGCTCCCGGTGTGAGGGACAGGCTCGAGGCCCCGTGCTGTCCCGCTGCTGCATCCTGGGCTCAGGGGCGAGGGATGCTCGGCCCTGGCAGAGGGATGGCAGGGCCAGGCTGGGACCGGCTGGGAGGTCCCGCGGGGTTTGCTGCGGTAAGGAATCCGCCTCTGGGGCAGGAGCGAGTTCTCCCTCTGTGGGGGCTGAAGGGATGTGCTGGCACTTCGCCCCTTAAGGAGCCCGGGCCGTGGCTGTCGGGAAAGCCTCCGTATCCGGGTGACCCGGGGGCTCTGCCGGGGACGCTCGGGTCCCCGGGCTCGTGACGTGCTCAGAGAGGGCCCCGCTCCCCCGCAGAGGCGGCCCGGGAGTGTTCGGGGGGCTGCGGACACGCCCCCGGCCCGAGGGGGAAGGGGCAGCGGCGCCGCCGCCGTTCCGCAGCC
>VZTJ01005385.1:267645-374054 GCA_013397795.1 Orthonyx spaldingii | reverse complement strand
GGGGGCTGCGGGGGGACTCGGGGCCAGCGGGGGCGGCGGATGGAATTACCGGGCGGGGGTGCCGGCGGCGGTACCGGGAGCTGGAAAACAGGCACCGGGATAACGGTGACCCGCTGGCGGTGTGCGCCGCGTGCCGGCAGCGGTACCGGGGACCAGGCAGCCGGCACCGGCATAACCGAGACCCGCTCGCGCTGTGCGCCCTGTGCCGGCAGCGGTGCCGGGAGCCGGGCACCGGAATAACCGTGACCGCTGACGGCGCGTGTCCGTCCGTGCGTGTGGGCAGCGGCCGCACTCCCCGGGCCGGGTGAGCCCCGACACCGCTGCTGCTGCGGACCCGGGAGGAGCAGCGCGTTCCTCACGACCCCTCGGGCTCCCGTGCAGGCAGAACTGCTGTAACTCGGTTCCGCAGCTTTGTCTGCGCCGGGAACAGCTGACAAATGGTTTCATCTTTCATTGCCGAAACCATGGGCTGTACTTCGGGTTTAACTTTGTGCCGGAGGAAATGGCCTGCTTGCAGTGCTGTGCGAGCTGGCATCTGCTCCGCGGGCGCCGCTCCCCCCGCTCCGCGCGGGAGTTGCTGTTGGCTTCAGAGATTGACCCCGCGCTGATCTACGCGCGCTGCCCGGGGCAGGGAGTCTTCTCCTCCAGGACTCTGCTGCTCTGGCAACTTCGGTGTTAAAAATAGTCGGAAATATGCACCCGAACCTCACAGTGTGTGTATCTCTGGTTCAGGGTGGAAGCAACGTGGGCATTGCTGCAGACTAAGGGGTTTTCTGTTTCTTTCTTTTTTCTTGATTCAGTTTGTGATTTTGTACCAAACTCAAATGGATGAAGAATTGATTATTTGGAATCTTTAGTGTAAATTATTCTCCCACTCCTTAATCTGTAAGCATGAAAAATCAGAGTGAGGTGACTGAGGATGAAGCTTTCTGTCCAACACCAGTTGTGGATTGCAGGGTTCGTACGCATTTTTCAGTGCTGCTCGCATAGGGAATTTGCCTTGGACAGCATTTGCTATTGAGAGCAGGATTTCAGTGATGCACTAAAGACTGAACATTGGCATTCCTGGGGAGTTCATGTGTCACTGTTGTTTTGGGATATTTTCTTCTCCCTTGCTGGGGTATTAGGTAGATCAGCAAAGCAGAACAGTTGGAAAAAAGCAACCTGCAGGTGCTGAATGAGCAGCAGGAATGGAGGCTCCCCTGAGCTGAGCCGTGGCTGGGTCCCCTGTACCACAATCCCTGGCTGGAATGCAGGGTGTGGGGGCTGCATTGGGGCTCCCTGGTGGGCTTGACTGCTCCTGCCCCTGCTGGTGCTCCTTGGGTTTTGTCTTGTTTAGCCCAGGCCTGTTTTAGCCATAGGTCTGCCCTTGGACCGTGGTCTCCAGCTACGGGCTAGCAAGTGTTGGAGGGGCTGGCTGGGGGGTGACCTGACGTCTCTTCTCCTGCTTTCACGTGTGGTAGAGGACCCCCCATGTGTGGGGACTGTCCAAGTGCAGAGTGACACTGGTGGGAGCCCAAATGATCCTCTGGATTTCTACCCACTAAAACTCATTGGCCAATCCTGCATTTGCCTCAAGGGCAGGGAGTGCTTTACTAGTCACACCAAGCAAGACTTTCCCAAAGAGTTGTCTTTGCCCCAGGTACCAAGTTTCTGTGAATGAGCTCAGCATGACACTGGAGTGCTTAGAAAAAACCTGGCTCTGAACTTGCACAGGAATTTGCCCCGTGATGTGTGAGTCTGGTTTTCCTTTTTACTTTTTTCCCCAGCATCATGTTGTGCACAAAACGTCTCAGTGCGCCTCTTGCTGCGGGGTTTACTGAGTACAAGAAGAGTCACACAGACATCTCGAGGGGAGAACAAGACCCTGAGGAGGTTTTTTTCTGTCTGCCATGGACTGAGGAGCCTCCATGGGAGCGATTGCAAGAATTCAAGGAGTGCTTTATGGTGGTTGTTTCATCTTATGCAAGCTGCCAGGGCCATCAAAGTGACATAATCTGCAGGAAAAGGAAGGGACTGCTAGCGGCATCGTCAAAAGGGACTCTGTTCCTCCACCTGCTCCTATTTGCTTTTTTCCCTCCTACATTCGGTCTTTGTTCTGCATTTGCAATTGAATTTTGCTTTCCATGAGCCATATGCAAGCCTGGCAGGATCAGTGGCAGCTGCAGAGTCCGTGGTGGCCCATGTCTCTTCCTTGTTAGCAGCCCAACAAAGTGCAGTGCAGCACACCAGGCTCCCCTTGCAGAGCTGGGTGATGCTTTACCTGCCCCTCCACCTGCAGCCTTCTCACCTGTGCCTGCCCTGCACACCTGAGCTGGAGGGGAGAAGCAGGGAGGCCTGGGAGATGGCTGCTGCTGGGGGCTCCTCCTTGCTCCTGTTCTGCTTTGAAAACCCGGGATTTGGAACTGTATTTGTATGTAAATGAATTTTCCCGAATGTCCCACATGTAAGTGAGGTGACGCTGTGGTGGGTGGGTGCCTTGGTGTGGGGCACCTCTCCATTCACAGCCTCCCCTTGCCCTTTGGCATCAGTCCCATGGCGTTTGGAGACGCAGGTTTCTGGGAGCTGTTCTCTGCAATTTGCAAATTATTGAATCAGCTCAGAAACGGCTGCCTGAGGCTCCTGGCTTGGGTTTGGCAGGAATAGGATCAGATGAGCCTTCTGGTCTGAAAATGTCTGCAAGTGCCTTGGCTGATTTACCCAGATCTGCAGGAAATTACCACTTTCTCTGTTCCTGCAAGGGAGAGCAGGCAGCACATTTTGTAAAAGATAAAAACTTATTTTCACCATTATTGCATATCGAGGCTCACTGTCCTGGCTCGGCCAAGTGGGAAGCCCTTGGCCAGTTGGAAAGATTACGGTGTCTGTAGAGGTGCAGGCAAAGCAGGAGTCAGCTCCTTGTGGCCCCCCTCCCTGAGCAGGACGGGCAGCGGGGTGCAACAGGGACCCCCATGGCTGGTGCAGGCAGCTGGGATCCTGCCTGCTCAAGAGCGGGACGCTCTGAACTGTTCAACAATGTTTATTTCCTGTTTGGAGGGCAATTACAGCCAACCCCACTGGCAGTTAAATGTCACCTTGCTCTGAGCAGGGCTGCGGTCCTGCTCCGAGGACGGTGCGCCAGGGGTGCTGTGTGTGTGCAGGTGCAGGCTGGCAGTTTGCAAATATGTAATTTATTGCAAGAAAAGTGGATGAGAAAATGCTGCACACTTTTTTTTTTTTTTTTTCTCTCTGACTCTCAGGCTTCGATGTGAGAAGGTAACACTGCTGGGTAGGGCTGGGCTGAGCCAGGACATAACAAGGTAAATCAGTTTTTAAGCAAGATGTTCCATGGCAGGGGCTCTGCCCAGGGGTCTGGCAGCTCTGCAGCACGGAGTGCCTGGGCTGGACCCCATGTCTGGGCGGGGATTCTGGAGCCCCATGGCTGTCTGACGTCGGTGGGAGCCTGCAGCAGTGCGTGTCCTCTGCTGATGTCCTCCCTGGGATGAGTGATGATGCAGCGAGATCTTGCCTGCCTGGCATCCTGGGATTGGGTGGAGAGCTGCTCAAAGTCAGGGCAAGGTGCTTTATTCAGGCACTCACTGCAGATTTCCAGGTGTAAACTCACAGCAAGGTGCCCTTGTCTGTGTTGCAAAAACCCACGGTTTTGGTTGAGGGTTTTTTTGCAACTTGTGAGCATCTGCCAAGGGCTCCTGACCACTGCTGCTCTACTTGGTGAGTCAGCAGGTGCTTGTGTCCTGGGAGCCAGGAGTCAGTCCCAGCTGTGTGGGGGATGGAGAGGAGCCCCGCCGGAGGAAGGATGAGCAGCCAGTGCTCTGTTCCCACTGCCTGCCATGGACAGGGGGAGGATGGAAGGTGGTACAGAAGCACAGTCCCCTCTGAAAACCTATGAGACTGGGCCTGGAATGTTAAATAAACTAAAAAGGAAGCAGCTGGCAAGGTGATGCCCATCAAGGATAAAAAATGATGAGTCCAAAAATAGAGGCTGTTAATTTACAGGAGAGTCACTGCTGACCTTCTCAAGGATGTGGCATCTGACATGAAGAACTTGTTGCTGCAGGAGTTTGGTACCTCCTTAGGCCAGGTTTGACCTGTGGAATTGAGCATACGCATAAGGGAAACCTGGGATGCTCCTATCTCATTTGCACATCGTGACAGAGGTAGAGCCAACCACATGTTGAGAAACACTTCACCATGTCAGGTAACATGTTGACATCTCCCCTTCCCCCGTGTGATTTGTGATCTGAATGTACTGTGCTGATTTAGACCCTGTCTGGGAAATAAATCAGGTGGACAAAATGAGGAGGTGGGATGCATTAGGGGTTTTTCATTGTGTTGAGAGAGCATAAGAGAAGTGTGCACTCGGAGTCACGGTCTGGATGGGAGCACTCTGGAGGTCCAGGCAGCCTTGGCTCTGTGCTGAACAGCACTTTTTAATCAGAATTTCAGTATGTCAGTGGGGTTTACCAAATACAGGACAAGAATCTGAAGGTGCTTTAGGGCTGTGATCAGGGATGCTTTAAAGAGAAAGACCTCACCTGCCCTTACTGTGTTGGGAGCTCACCAATGCCCACGCATCCCAGATGGGGGGGAAAAAATCCCCATTTTCTCCCCCTTTGGAAGGAGCCAGGAGAACAGTCCTTACCTGGTGGGCTCTTCATCCCTGGGAGCTGGCAACAGGTGCCCCCCGAGCATGGTCCCAGGAAGGGGCTGGGATGGCAGGGGTGATCGCACTCCCCATTCGGAAACCCTGCAGGTGGCCCTGCCATAACTGCATTAAGGTATTTCCTTAATTAGATTTACTAAGTATGCAGGATTCTAATCCTTTCTTTTCCTTCTCTCTTAATTTGCCTAATGAGAAAAACAAAGAAATAAAGTTACAGAAGTGATGCCCGTGTTTCCTTCTGGAGAGGCTGGTGTCCAGGTGCATGGCTCCAGAGGATGCTCTGGCCCATCCTGTGTGCCGGAGCCTGACTGTGGCTGCGGCCAGGGTGGGCACATGGGCCTTAGGGCCAGACAGAGCCCCCAGGTATCTGCCAGGTGCCCCCTCAGGGACAGCTCAGGGAGCGAACATGGTGCTGTGACCCGTGGTTACGTTGGTGATGCTGGAGTTGTGCATCTCCTGTGGCACCAGGGAGAGGTGAGAGCATGGGGAGCTGCCCACGTCCCCAGTACTGATCCTCCCTGACGTGGGCACCTGCCCACCTCTGCTGAGCTTTAGGCTCTGCAGAGACTTGTACCCTCAGTGCCAGCTGGGGACTGGGTCACAGTGCGGGGCTGCTGTGAGCCACTGCTGGCTCTGGAGTCGCTTCAGGGGGATCCCTGAGGGCTGCACCCCAGTGCACAGACAGAGACGTGCTAATCTTCCTCATGATTCATTTATCAGCCCCTGAGGATAATCAGTTTGGGAAATGGGCCACTGGCCCTTGACCCCAGTGCTGATGGCGGACTGAATCATTGGCTGTGGTTGGACTTTAACATGACAGATTCCCAACGCAGAGGCTGCTTCCAAGCGGTCGTTGGGGATGGGCTTGTTTTGCTCTCCTGGAACTGCAGGAGCAGTTCCAGCAGTGTGGCCCCAAAGAATCAGCCAGCATGTGACAGAGGAACATGTTGTTAAGTTGGGTGATTTTATAATACTTAGAATATGATGCTATGGCAACCCACTACAAATCCCAGATCAAATCAAATTATTTGTGCGCATCCCTGTAACTTTAATCTTTTCAAAGTCGTATCTGTTTTATGCCTTTGAGGCCACTGTGCAGCTGAGTGCAATCAGGCAGAGCTCAGAGTTCAAAGCAAAGAGAGCAGAGGATGAGTGGTTTGCTCCAGATCAGGCTGTGCTTTGGTGTCCCAGAAAGTCAAAGAGCAAACAAGGAAAATCTGTCATCCTCGGCGTTTTTCAGCAGTAGAAACATGGTGAGGTTGTGGAGAGCAGAGAGGGGAGGAGCTTGATAAACAGTATGGGTGAGCAGGACAGGAATTCCGCTATTGCCCCACTTTGCTCCAGTTCATTTCTTGCACTGAAAAACTGGAAGATGCCAGGAGCTCAAATGAGGTGTAATAATGTAAATTTAACCTGCTGTGATATGAAAAAGAGAGAAATAAGATTTATTTTGGTTTAATGTAATGTGAAACATCAGTTCTTGGTCTGGATTCACATTTGGACACAATGCAATGGGTATTTCCCCCAGTGCCTCTGGCTATGCCCATGGTGCTGGCACAGCCCAGGTGGAGCCATGACTCCCCTGGCTGTGAGGGGGATGATGCTGCTGGTCCCACTCTGCCTTCCCAGCATCCCTGCAGCCTCCCCGCTGCCTCTCCACTTCATCCCCTCAGCATCTCCATGGTGCAGGGCCCTGCTGAGGAGAGGCTACAGGCACCGAGCTTCCCCGTGACCAGCAGGTGATTGTCACCTGCTGTCACAAATACTGGGGCCCGGGAGGAGGGGGCATCGTGGGTGGGTGGCAGGGCCCGGGGTGGTGGGGCTGGTGGTGAGGGCAGGTGTTTCTAGCGGTCAGGTGTGCACCCTCTGGCAGGGCTGTGTGTTTCGGAGAGGGCCCTGGCGGGCATCGGTGCCGCGCAGGCTGCGCCGTGCGGAGCCATCCTGGGGCACGCTGCCATGGGAACCAAACCTCGTTACGTTGAGATAAACAGTTGGACATTTTGGCCTGGTTTCTGCAGGACTAACCTGGCAGGGACAAGAGGAAACTAAATTAAATCTCAGATTTTCTGATTCCCGGAGGAGCATCTGGCAGTGCTGCTGCGTGACGGCATGGCTGCCTGCCCGGGAACCGCCAGGCAAGAGGGATTGGAATTTTGTTCAGTGGAGGGCTGAGGCCGTACTTTTACAAAGCTTAGGGGACTTTTGGGGGAGACTGTCTTGGTAGCTCCGAGTCACAGGGGTTGCTTTCCGCTTCCTTGGAGTCTTGCATCTCCATGGTGGCTCTTGGTACTTCCAAATCCTGAGCCTGTGCCAGGTGCTGTGTTGGCAAAGGGGCGCTTGGCTGGGTCCTTCCAGACCTGTGCTGGGGTGTCCCTGGGTGTCACCGAGCTGGGAGCCTCCTTTGCTGCCAGAAGGCTGCTCCACTGCAGGTCCTGCGTTGGTGGGGAGGGAGGGAAGCCATGGGGATGGGCTGTCATAGGAACCCAGCCCTGCACCACCAGCATCACACATGAGCACTTGCAGCCCACCCTGGGCACAGGCTCTTCTGATGACTTTTATCACCTTCTCATGCTGTCTGTTGGGTTTTTTCTCAGATTCCAGATATTACTGTACAGGCAGCTGCACACCACGGCTTTGCCAAGGGAGATAACCCTTATCTCCTCCCTCGTGCGCTGGCTCGGGCAGGGGGGAGCTGACATGCCTGTGTTTGGTTTTCCAGGAAACAGGAGTTGCTGAACAGCACGGATGTGACCGTCCCGGAGCGGCCCCTGTCACCCCCCCTCACGGCCCCACCGACCATGAAGGTGAGCGTGCGGGCACGGGGCCGGGCCGAGGCCCCGGTTTTGGCAAGCCAGGTTGGTGGGGAGCGGCACTTCCAACGCAGCGGCTGCACGGCTTAGGGCTGTTTCCACAGGAGCAGCAGTAGGTGGTTTCTGGAATTCAGCCGGCAGCCTGTTCCGAAGCCATCCATCTCTCCCTCCGTGGTGGCGGGGCCTGCGGCCCATCCCGCGCTGACACTCACCTTACGCAATCACGAGCGACGATGCCAAGCAGGGTGCTGAGTCCCAGTGCTGCTTTCCTTCCAGTAACCCTCCCCAAGCACTGTGGTGGGTGGCTCTGTGCCAGCACGAGGCAAACGCTGTGTCCCTGGCATGTGGGCATTAATGCAGGGGCTGACCCATCACTCCCTTCTGCCAGGAACGACTTGGCCACCGCAAAACTGTGCCAGGCATGGGCAGCTCCAGAGGTGCCAAACAAAACTAAATCCATGAATCTTCCAGACCGGAATTTGCCTGTTAGCCTCTGGGTTTGTTTGTGTTTTTTCCTTATTTGGAACTGGAGGTTCCCAGTGCCCCTGCTGCCGCTTTGATATTGCTGCCATCGGCTTGGGACAGGTAGAGGCTGGGATGTATCTGCTGACATTTAAAAGACGAATGTCGGGGTGCCTGGGACAGGAGATATCAGTGATCAAGGAGCCTTGATGAAGGAAGGCTAGGGTGACCGTGGGTGGGAGGCACAGACCTGGTCCTCAAGGAGCTGGCTGTGTTTCCTGGCTGCAGCAGCCAGCGCTGGAGATGTGGGCGATCGCTTGGCACTGGCGTTACTGAGCCTGCCATGAGTTGCTGCACAGCATGAGTGCATCGAGTCCAAGTCCTTGGTGTTCATCCTGCTCTGCCCTGCTCTTGGTAGACTCTAAGGTGCTTCCTAGAGATCTGTGCAAGAGCTTCCTAGAGATCCCCTTAGTGTCATGGGGAGGGACAGGGTCGGCACGGGCATTGGGACAGACACAGGAGCAAGTCCCTGGCCTGTGCTTCCTCAGATCCATGCAGGTATTCTGGCCAAGGGAGGCGTGTCCTGCCTCCTCCCTGGCACTGCTGGGACCGGAAGACCCTGTTGATGCTGATGCCCATTCTGGTCCTGAGCCAGCAGCTTGGGTTGTCCTGAGCCTGACTCCAAGAGGATTTACAACTGGCATTCGTTCACCTTCTTTGGAAGGGCTGTGGCTTTTTTGTGCATACAGATTTCCAGCTGGAGAGGGATTTTCTATCTCCTGCCCAGCACAGTTTCTGCAGCTGTCTCAGGAGAGTGCCCACCTGAGTGGCACAGTGCATCCCACCTCAGGGGCATGAGTCCTGCCGTGGGGCCGGGCATCCCGTCATGGGGCTTTACACCTTGCCTGTGGAGCGGTGCATCCCAGCAGGCACCTGCCTGTCTCCTGCAAACCCTCACCTGCTTCCTGCCCAACCTGTTTTGGGCACTTTGCCTTCCAGGGGAGCCACCCTTTGAAATAACAAGACAGCTGTCCCTCTGTGCGTCTGGCCTGAGGAAACATTAACAAAGGGAGGTGTGGGGCTGGGCAGGGATGGCCAGGCTGGTGCTCAGCCGCTCTCTGGGTGCCCGTGAGGAGGTTTGGCTGTGTGGCTGATGCAGGTGGGGGGTGATGCCAAGAATGTAATGGATTTCTTCCGGGGCTTGCTGGTGAGTGCTGCGACGTGGGGAGGGGTGCTGGGGAGGGGTGCTGGCACAGCTCAGCTTGCTGCCCTCTATTCGTGCCATTTCCTCCCTGGTGCAGGGTTTTCTTTCTGGTCATTTCCTTTGTAAACCTCTGAAGCAGGCACCTACTGGCCATGCTGCAACTTTTCCGAGCGCTCCTTGTGCACAGAGACCGGCCACCAAACACACTGCCCAGGACAAGGTTTGTCCTGCAAAGATGGCAGGGCAGTGCTGCCTGCTCCGGGCTGCCTTTGGTGACGTACCCTGGTGCAGATGCCAATGCAGGTTCAGGCAAACCAAGCTCAAACTACGGAAAAGACTTTCTAAAGAGCATCCAGCCGTGGGCACAGAGCTGTCTGAGCCTGGGGTTCTTTTTGACTCCTGCAGGGGAGGTAGATAAGGACGGGCATAGTGTAAAGCTGGAAACACAGCCAAGGTTGTGTCCGAGCCACAGCTGCCGCACCTGTGCTGGCAGCTGTAGACTGTTCGTGCTGTAAACCCGACCTTTGCTCACCACAGGTATTAAAGGAAAAAAATCTCTCTTAATTTTCCTTTTGTCCTTTGATTTTCATTTCTTCATCTCCTCCTCTGTTTTTTTCCTCTATTTTTTTTGTCTTTGAGAAATCCAGTCTATTCTAAGAGCTCACTAAAAATCATCCCCCGTGCCTTTCCCCTAGTTACCGCGACCCCATTTTTTGCCCCAAATCACGCGTCTCTCCTGCAAACCGTTTCTGACAGCCGGTGGGATGGCAGCTGCTGATCCCGTGTTTACTCGGGCTGGAAGCGACGGCCGTGGCCCAGCCCCTCCTGGGCTGTGTGCGCTGGGAGGGGAACGGTCCCGGAGCAAACCTGGGCTGGAGGAGAGGAGGGCTGAGAGAAAGGACGGGGCGGGTGCGGCACGCCTCCAGAAAAGCCACTTGCGCGTTTACGGGGAGTGCCACATTTACAGCCGTAGCTTGACTGGGTAATTTATTTGTGAGTACCTGACAGCAGGAAAAGCTGGGCGAGGGATCGGGACTGTCCAGCAAGTCCAGCCTCTGCGGGTGCTGTGCTAAAGGGGTGGGCTCCGAGCAGCTCCACGGAGCACAGGCTGCAGCCGGGAGCGGGGCCCCGCTGGGCAGCACGGGTAGAGCAGCGTGGGAACAGGGTTACCTCAAGTTCCTGTCGCCACGATCAGCGTGGTCTCGGCAGCTCTCCCGGAGAGGCGATGGTGGCTGTGCCCGCTCTGGTTGGGTTCTTGTCCCTGAGCCCCCGCACTGCTGTCGCCGAGGGTGCAGGGACGCACACCCAGTGTGCGCGGTGGCTGCGGGTCGGTCCCGGCACCGGCCGGGCAGGGCGGCCGTGGCCCTTGAGCCAGGCAGCAGAAACGGGGTTTTTAATTGGAGCAGCTCAGTAATCTCTTTAGTTCCTTTGGCAAGTGGGGAGTAACCTGCACTAGGCAACCCAGCACCGCTAGCAGCAGCCTCACCAATGCCGCTGTAATTAAGGAAAGAAATTACTCAAGACTCCTGATCAAACCATGCACAAAGCTGGGCATTTGTGGGGGTCAAGGGCTGCTGGCGAGGGGAGCTGCAGCAGCGGTGCTGAGCTCCGAGCTGAGCTGGATGGGAGCTCCCAATGTCACAGATGCCTGGTCACATTCAGGGAGCAGCACAAGTGCTCCAGGATGGGGCTCCAGTGTCCCTGCCGTGATGTGGCTTGGACTGCCTTACCTTGTGTCTGCTTTTACTAAACAGGAGATTTCCTTCTTTTCTTTTCAGTCGGCAGAATTCTTCGAAATGCTGGAAAAAATGCAGGTGAGCAGCAGTGTGCATGCCAGTAATGCGGGATGTTTCCCCCAGCAGAGCCCCTGAGGGCAGAGGCCCCACAGCACCTCCTTCATTACTGTGCTGGGAGGCCTGTCCCAGGAACAGCCCCCGCCTTCCAGCCCCTTGGGTTGGAGTGATCTCCATGTAGCAAAATACACTCATGTTGGTGGACTGACCCCCTGTATTGGTGAAAGCATCTAAATTATTTGATGCATTCATCTTCTTCTAAACAGGCACCAAAACTGGAAGAACAGAAGTCTGGAAGCCAAAAACACAAGGTTGGTTGATTTTTGTTTCTTGAGGGGATCTCTTCAAGTGCTCTCCACCCCCCTGCCCCTCCCCATCTCAGAGGTTTAATGTGATTGTCATAGACGATCACTCAAAGGGCTGGAAAGGGTTTAGATGTTGTCTAAAAACAAGGCACTGATTGAATTGCAGAGATGGGAGCATGGTGCCTGTAAATCCCTAATCCAGCTTTATGTTCAGACCAGTGCATTTCAGATTCCAGCTGTGCAAAAGGGGTGGGGTTTGCCACAGCACTGGGAAGTTGCACCAATAGAGGAGCTCCCTTTAGGCAGGACTTAGCCTGCATTGATGCCTTCCTGCGAGGGACCAGCAGGTGCTGGAGGCCCTCCCTGGGTTGGGTTTGCAGGGCTGGGGTGTTAAGGGACAGCTGGTGGGGAACAGATGGTCATAGATGGTGTTTTGGTTCCTTTTTCCAGGAAGACTACATCCCATACCCCAGCATTGATGAGGTAGGTGCCCTGAACCCTGCTGAACACCTTCCAGTGAATGCCTTTCCAAAATTGCTGATGGCAGGGGAATTGGTGGAGATTCTGTTTCTGAGAGGAGTTGCATAAAGCACATTCCCCCTCCCTACCTTTGTGGTTTTCAACTTTTCCTCAGTAGCACGTGCCCTCTTCTATGAGAGAGAAGACTTTCCAGAGAGGGGCTGGACTTGTCCCCCCTGGTGCCAAGGCTGGGGTCTGCTGCAGTAGGTGGGAGCATAACATGGAGCAAGGAGCTCTGCATCCCACATCCACACCCCTGTCCTGCCTGACCCCTCATGGCACATGTCTCTGCAGATCCTAGAGAAGGGTAGCCCATACCCGCTGATCATCCTGCCCCAGTTTGGGGGGTACTGGATAGAAGACCCAGAAAACCTTGGCACACCCACCTCGTCTGATAGCAGCGTCTGCGAGGAGGAGGAGGAAAACCTCAGCCCCAGCACCTACGGCTACAAGCTGGAGTGCAAGGGAGAGGCCAGAGCCTACCGCAAGCATTTCCTGGGGAAGGTGAGTTCCTCCGCCCCATGGGGCTCGAAGTTGCACACCCTTGCCCAAGAAAAACCCTCCAATTGTGAACAAAATGGGCAAACTTTACAATTTCTCTCTTTGCAAGGAATGGAGGCACTGGTGGGTTCCCAGCATGGCAGTGATGGCCGCACATGCAGCCTTTGTCCCTGGCCCCACAGCCACAGGTCTCCTGTGACAGCAGTGGGGACATCAGCTCTGAGCCTCCTGTCCCTGGGGACCCAGTGCTCAGCCAGACACAGGGACCAGAATGGCAGCCCCTGCCCTCTTGCTCACAGCCCTGTAATCCTCTTTGGCCCTCTGAACACTCTGAGACCTGGGTGCTAAAGTCCATGGGCAGAGGGATTACAGCCCTGGTCCTGGCAAGGGAGTGCAAGTGTGAGTGATGGGAGGATGTTGGGGTGGCAGGTGAGTGTCCAGGCAGTGTCCTTGCCATTGGCAAGGTGCTTCCCATCTGCTAATGTGCTGTTTTCTATTTTTAGGATCATTTAAATTTCTACTGTACAGCCAGCAGTCTCGGAAATCTGATCCTTTCAGTTAAATGCGAGGAGACAGATGGCACAGAATATTTAAGGGTTATACTCAGGTATGGAAAAAAAAAAGGCTTTGTTTAACAAAGTATTCTCTCTTTGGGAGTTGCTGGTTCTGTTTTTACAGCAAGTGCTCAAGCTGGACTGGCAGCATGTGGCGGGGGTCTGGCTGGGATGGGAGGCACTGGCAGCATCCTTGTGTTTCTATGCTGGCACTGCCCAAACCTGATAATGAACATGAGACTTTGATCTGTTGCTAAACCCGCTGGAACTGAATGTAAACCTCTGAGTGTTTAATCCTCCCTGGGATAACACCAGTCACTTCTCTCGCCATCCCTCTGTAAGCTGACAGGACCCAGCATGTCTGAACAGTTGTGTCATTTCCCTCCAGACTATGAATATTTTAAGAGCTGCAGAGATGAGAAGACAAATCCAGCCTTTGCTCGCTAACCAGGTCCAACAAATGCAGCACAACAGTGTTTCCCAACAGTGGGTGTAGCTTTGCTGGAGACACTCTCTGACGTCTGTCTGCTCATTGTTGTTTCTTTGCTAGGTCCAAAGTGAAGACATTACATGAAAGGATCCCATTGGCAGGATTCAGCAAACTCCCGAGCATCCCCCAGATTGCAAAGGTGAATTGCCTGGCTTGGCTGGACTACGTGCAGCAAAGTCTGTGCCAGTGCACATCAGGCAGTGCTGGGATGTGTTGGGCAGTGTTTGGCAGTGTTGGGTGACAGCACTGGGATGTGTTAGGGTCTATTGGGTGGCGTTGGGCACCTTTGGGATGTGTTGGGCAGCAGTGCCTGGGCTCTCAGGTCAAGGGGCACTTGGCTGGTGCTATGTGCTGGCCCTGCTGTTGGTTTGCTGCTGATCCCAGGCGAGGAGAGAAAATGACACTCATTTGCCATAGGAAGACCTGGAACCTGGCTCGTTGCCTCCTCAGTCAGGTGCCAGCCAGGCCGTGGGGCATCCCAATGAGAGGATGCAAAGTGGGGAGCTCCTGCAATTGGAGGCTGTATCTGGCTTCTTTATAAGACATTCATGGCCTGAAGTTTTGACCAAGGACCTGGCACTGATTGCTGTTTCCCCTTGCCCACAGGCCTTCTGTGACGACGCCTCTGGGCTAAAGTTTAACCCAGTTCTCTACCCCAAGGTGAGGTAACCTGCCCAAGTTGGTCGTGTGTTCTGCAGGGGCGCTGAGAACCACACCCAGGGCCACTGTTGAAAACTTTGAGCCTAATTATGTGTGAATTTAGCTTCTTTCCCCCTCCCGCTCCCCTGGTGCTGCTCAGCTGTTGTTGTACCCTGCTGCAGCTCCGGGGTGGGCTCTCCTCACCCCTGACTATGGATCTTTTGGCCATCACATTTTGAACTACCAGATGAAACAATTGGCATTTTGCGTTCCTGCAGGCATCCCAGATGATAGTGTCTTATGATGAACATGAGGTCAACAACACGTTCAAGTTTGGTGTGATCTATCAGAAGTTCAGGCAGGTGAGTTGTCCCCATGCCACTTTCATGGAGCATGTCCCTGTGCACCAGAGATCCACATTTCATGAGCACAGACTCAACTCTGGTGTTAATTCTGCCATGTGCAGCACCCTGTGTCACGGGGTTTCCTCACTGACTGTTTCTCATTGCTCGGATGTTTTCCCCACTCATTAAAAAATGATATGACTGAAAAATCTCAGTATGGAAATCAGCCCACAAGCTGCTGTAGGGAAAAGCGGATGTGAAAATGGATTTTAGCAGGCGTGGTATTTTAATCAGGTATATGTTTAGACAGCGAAACAGCTACGTTTGTCTGGAGGAACTGTGGGCTCTGCAGACAGGCGCTTGCTGAAAATGCTGTCATTAGCTGGGGGACTCTGGATGGGGAGTGCAGAGCTCAGCCTCAGAACTCACCGAGAATTATTCTGACAGGCACTCTAATTATCTTACATATTGCATTTTGGGTTAGTTTGAGTGACTCATGCAAGATCATAATTAGGATCTCGTTTTGAAATAAGCAAGCGGGGGATGATTAGGACTTGGATTTTCCAATGGAGGATTCGCTTCTGTTTTGGTATTTCCTAGGTATTATCCTAAGATCCTTGCTGGGGCTCAGAATTGGCTCTCAGCAGCTTTACCCTGGGCTGTCCTGGGGGCTGAGTGGGCTGTAACAGCCCACAGATGGTGTTGGTGGCTGGTGGCAAGTGTGGTGGTGACAGCTGGGGAGCAGAGCTGGGGACCAGCCTGCGGCTGTGCAGGACACCATGGAACAAGGTGCTGGTCAGACCTCAGGGACCCCATGGATGGAGCTGGAGGTGGCAGGGGATTGGACAGGCAGGGAAATTGGGGCTGTCAGCAGATGCACCCTGTGTTTTGCAGACCCAAGAAGAGGAGCTGTTTGGCAATAATGAAGAGAGCACTGCCTTCAAGAACTTCCTAAGTCTTCTGGGGGACACCATAACTCTCCAGGACTTCAAAGGGTAAGTTAGATAGAAAGGATGCTTTTACAAATACATTAACAAGAGACCATGTCATATGTAAAAATATCTACATGTGAGAACAGAAGTCATCTCGCTCATGAGCGGGATGTGCAGAGCAGAAGCAAATATAGCTTTGGCTTGTTTTTCAAAGCTGGGGGAGTTTAAAAAAAAATTGGAGCTGCCAAGAGAGAAAAACTTCTTTTCCTGCAGATTTGAGGTTGTGATAAAATCTGGCTATATTCAGCCATAGATGGAAGGAAGTCTGTGGAAATGTGCTGTGCCCAGTGTCACGGCTCAGCCGCGGGTGCCTCCAGGGCGTTTGCTGCAGCAGCCACAGTGCAGGCAGAGATCCCCCACTGCTGGTGAGGGATGGTGAGGCCATGGCTGATGCCCACGGCTGTGGTCAGCCCTGGCTGACCAGCTCTGCTTTAAGCGCACCCTATATTTCAGGCTGGTGACAGCGATGGTTGGTTACAACACATGACGCACGGTTTGTTCTTTCCCATTTGCTCGCTGCTAGATAAAGATAAATGAGCTGGGCTGTGCCATCAGCCTGTTCTCTGACAGCTGCTGGTGCTCTCTGTGAAGCTTTCAATTAATATCTCTCGTTTCTCTCCGCCTTTCCCTTGATCTCCAGTTTTCGAGGAGGCCTGGATGTCAGCCATGGGCAGACGGGAGCGGAGTCTGTGTACACGGTGTTCAGGGACAGGGAGATAATGTTTCACGTCTCTACAAAGCTGCCTTTTACTGAAGGAGACACACAACAAGTAAGAGAGATGAGGTTGCATGCATAGAAGGGTCTGAGCGGGGATGCACTGGCACTGCCCTGCCCCATGCTGTGGGCACTGCCAAGCCCTGGCACCGTGGGAAGTGGCCGCTTGGCTCCCCAGCCCGGGACTTGCGGTTGCTCCTGCAGAACCACCTGGTTTTACTGACCCAATGTTCTCCCTTTCTGCTTAGCTCCAGAGGAAGAGGCACATTGGCAATGACATCGTGGCAATTATCTTCCAAGAGGAGAACACGCCATTTGTCCCAGACATGATTGCTTCCAACTTCCTGCATGCCTACATTGTGGTGCAGGTGGAAAACCCAGAGGCGGATAATACGGTGTACAAGGTGAGGGCAGTCCCAACGTGCATGTTCCCATTTTTGCTTCAGCATCTTTTGACAAGGGCATGGAGTGACAGGACAAAGGGGAATGGTTTCCTGCTTGCAGAAGGTAGGGTAAGATTAGACCTCAGGAGGAAATTCTTCCCTTTGAGGGTGCTGAGGCCCTGGCACAGGTTGGCCATAGAAGCTGTGTCTGCCCCATCCCTGGAAGTGTCCAAAGCCTGGTTGGGCAGGTCTTGGAGCAGCCTGGGATAGTGGGAGGTGTTCCTGCCCATGGCAAGGAGGGTGTGACTGGATGATCTTTAATGTCCCTTCCGACCCAAACCATTCCATAATTTGATGATCTCAGACCGAGGTCTGAAGGCAGCTGTCCAGCACCTCCCTGTGCTCAGTGACAGTCAGTGTTAGGCCTCGTGGGGACACGTACCTGTGTGCTGAACACACAACCTGTGCACACAGGTGTGTTACCTATGCACTGTTACATAACGTATGTGTGTACAGACATCAGTGCATAAAATACAAGTTTGTATAACAGCTCATTTGTTAAAGAGTTTTGATGGTCCTCAGTGTTTGAATGTGCCTTGGAACAGCCCACGCCTGTCTGACATACCACCTGGGTGTAGGTAGCATAAACCCTGTTATCCTGCTGCATCCCTGGGAATAACGTGTCCCTTGACTCCTCAGGTTTCAGTCACAGCCCGTGAAGATGTCCCCTCCTTTGGCCCACCCCTGCCGAGCCCACCGGTGTTCCAGAAGGTAGGAGCTGAGAGGGAAGCATGTTCCAAGCTATAAACAAAAGTAGATGTGCATGTCCGATATATTTCCAAGCACACTGGCTTGGGGAAAACAGGACTCCTGGAATTGATCTGCATTGATTTTGATTTCCAGTGAGGCACTTGGCATTTGTGGTAGGGTGAGTGGCCATGCACCACTGCATGGCATTACTTGTGCAAGGTGGCAGCAGTGGCTCTGGTGCTGAGGCACCTGTGTTGGTGCAGGAGGGCACCTCAAACCCATCTGGGGTGTTCCACCAATGCTTCCACATCTGGAGGGGCTACCAGGTGCTGTGAGCTTGGGTTTTGGGTTGGTACAACTGTGGTACCAGAGATACAGAGAGTCTTAAAAAGGTGTGTGTTTTCCACCCCGGTTCTCTCCCTGCAGAGCCCCGAGTTCCGGGAGTTTCTGCTGACCAAACTCATCAATGCTGAGAATGCCTGCTGCAAGTCCGACAAGTTTGCGAAGCTGGAGGTAACACTGCCCGCGTGTCCCTGCCTGGAATAGTGGCAAGTTTGGGGAGCTTTCCCGTTCCTTCTCAAAGCCACCTTTCCCTGTTGAACTGGGTCAGTGCGTGCAGGGATGAGAGAGCATGGTGACCATGGGGCAGGCACTGCCCTCAAGGAGGGATGAGCTGGCTGTCGTGTGGATCGGTGGCACTGCTCCTCCCTTGGAGCCCCTGGCTAAGTCCCTTGTTCCTCCCGCAGGACCGGACACGGGCCGCCTTGTTGGACAACCTTCATGATGAGCTCCACGGGCACACACAGACCATGCTGGGGCTGGGGCCCGAGGAGGACAAGCTGGAGAATGGGGGTCATGGAGGCTTTCTGGAGTCTTTCAAGGTAAAGCCCTGCCCTTGCCAACAGCAGAGCTAAAATGCATCTGGGGCTAGTAAAGTGCATGTTGGGGGACAAGAGGTATCCCCCAAGGGTGGGGTGGCATGAGGAGGTGGGGGCTGCTGCCACCACTGCCTGTTCAGCCTACCAAGCGCCCAGAATGGTCCCAGTGGGAGCAGGCATAAGCTGGCACAGTCACGTTGTTGGTGAGTGTCCCCGTTGGGGTGACTTCTCCAGAGTTCCGAGCACCTCTCCACCAGTATGCTGCAGCACTTTTTGTGTCCCCAGAGGGGTCTCGGTCCAGGGCCAGTCCCCTGCCACAAGGTGTGCCTGCAGCTGGGCTTTGCTGTGGCAGGACATGTCCTGCTCATGTCCTGGCTGCTGGCTGCCACTGCTGTGGGACAGGGATCAGGAGGGATGCCTGGGGCAGCTGCCACAGCAAGTGGGTGGGAGGTGGTGGTCATTGTACTTAAAACAGGAGATAGAAAGAAAGGTGCTGGGTGTGGAGGGGGAAGTGGTGCTGGGCGTGCCAGGGAGACTGGGTGAGTGTGAGAGAAAGCAGATGGTGTGGGCTGGAGGAACAGAAATGAATAAAGTGCTGTGGAGGAAACTGTGAGCAACCACTGGTAACCGCTGGTAGGGACAGTGACTGGCTGGGCAGCAGGGATGTCCCTCGAGATGGAGGGGCAGCACCTGAGTCTGGGGGTATGAGCCATTGCCAGGTGCCTCTGGTGCAGCTGCCCTGTAGCGTGGGGTGCTGGTGCTGGGTGGCTGTCGCTGTCTGGGCAGGGGGGCTGTCCTGGCTGTGTACTGGGACAGCTCCTGCAGGTATCTCACAGGCACAGTTATTTCTATAGCATAGAGAAGTGAGCACGGGTGAATGAGTCACCTCATCCTGCACCCGGAGGATGGGGCTGTGGAGGAGGGGTGCACAGCTCCCCAGACCCCGCTGCAGAGGCTCACATGTGTCATGATCCAGTGTGAGACATGTAGGAATGGAACTGCTGTGCAGTCGTACATCACAGCATTCACCTCAGGGTCTCGATGCTGAGGTTAAACAGTCATGTTTTGGCACACTTGGTGTGTGCAAGGAGACAGACCGTGCTCTCTTGGCGTTGCAGGGCATGCTGGGGTGGGAGGTGAGCCCTGTGGTCCGTGCTGGGCTGCGCCTGCCCGGACGCCTTGGGCCCGCGCTGCTGGGCTGCCTGCTGGCTTACGTCCTGCACCGTGCGCTGTCGGAGTGACCGGGGTAGCACAGACGGTAAATGAGGGCTGGAAGGGCTCACACCTGGTCCCCATGGTATCTTTTTGCCTGCTGCCGTGCACCTACGACTCAGCCTACAGACACATCCCCTTGACCATGCTAGCAGGCGACCAGTTCTCAGAGGTGAGCAGAGCTCAGTTCTGCTGGGCTCTGAGTGAGTGAGAGGTGCCTTTGCCTCTTGTGCGGGGAGAGGAGCTGCTCCTCAGGGCTGGGTTGTTAGGGAACCCTGCAGAGTTCCACAGCCCAGGGCAGGAGCCTGCAGGCTGTGAGTGCCTGTGGGTGCTGCTTTGCAGCAAAGCAGCTGGTCACTTTTACCTACGAACAACATCAAATTGTGTATGAATTGCTGCTGACCCCAATAAATCCAGTCTGATGGACTCTTGCTTGATGTTTGTTATTGGATGGGCAGGAGGGGCTGTCGGGGTTGTGGTCTTCAGTGCTGGAGGCTTGGTGAGAGCTCAGGGCTGCAGCTTCCTCTTACCCTGGTATGGGTCCACCTGTGGCTCCATGACACCCAGACCCAGCAGCAAACAGACTGTATGCTGCAGATGCAGTCCTGGCACCTGCAGGAATTTGGCCTGCCATGGCTCAGTTTACTCTTTAGCCTGGGCTGGGATTCAGGGGCTGGAGGAGCAGCAGCCTTGGCTGAGGGAATAGCTGAGAGGAGAATGGGGAAGGTGCCTGATGTGAAGAGTGAGGGGAGGGGCCTGCTTGATGAAGAGCAATGAAGATCAAAGGGAGCAGGAAGAGTCTGCTGCTGCCCTGGGGCCAGTGCTGCACAGCTCACCTCCAGTCCTTCCCAGAGGGGAATAGACCAAACCAGAAGTAACAGCAGTGGTTCAGGCTAAATGTATTCTCAAGCATTAACTTGCCAAAGAACATGAACACTTGTATGTGGTTGTGAAGCCTCCAGCTCAGGGGCTGTTTTGGGGCAGGCTGGAGAAGTGCAGGAGAGGTGCAAGAAAGGCAGGAGGCTCCACGGGATCTGTCCTCTCTCAGTCCAGGGAGAATTGTGGAAGGTGTGCACACAAACATGGCTTTTGGCTTGGCTGTGGTCCCCATTGCTGCCGAGGGATCTGGGAGGTTGGCCAGGCGCCAGGCAGGAGGCGGGGCTTGGGGCTGGTGTCTGCCTCTCCTGGTCCCGTAGCTGCAGTCCTTGATATCACAGAGCAATGGGGGGAAAATCTGATCCTGTGGTGGCTGTGAGGCTCCCCAAGGGCAGCCCGTGCTCAACTGCACCTGCCAGGACTGATGTCACCAGTCGTGCTGCTTTTGGGGTGTGCTTGCTCTCGGGGAGGCATAGACAAGTTGATCTCCCATGTGCCTGGGGAAGACCTGAAGCTGGGGAGGAGTTCTGGGGACAGCACGCTGCTGGGTGGTGATGATCTGCTGTCCCCTCTGCCACAGAGAGCCATCCGGGTGCGCAGCCACTCCATGGAGACGATGGTGGGCAGCCAGAAGAAGCACCATGGCGGTGGCATCCCAGGCAGCCTCAGTGGGGGCATTGCACACAACAGCGGCGAGGTCACCAAGACCACCTTCTCAGTGAGCATGTCCACATGTCCCTCTGTCCCACTGTCCCTCCGTCCCACCGGTCCTTCCTCTACCTACCTCTCCACAGCCTGACGGGGCACTGCATTCCACTGATGCAGTCTGGCAGTCCCCTGCATGAGCAGCAAGGGTAAGGGCAAGGGGGAGACTTGAGCAGGCTGTGAGTCTGGGTGCTTTGTTCAAGTTGGGCTTGTTTTGTGGAAGAAACAAAGATAAGCTTCCAGGGGTTTTGGCCCCAAAGTAAAAGAAGATAGAAAAGATTGGCATTATGTGGTTTTTAGATGCGTGGGCTGGGAGTCACAGGCAGTGCACCTCGCATGATGTTTAGCATCTGAACTCCCAGGAGAGAGCTGTGCTCTAAACCCAGATTGTTCTCTGCTTTCAGCCCCCTGTACCAGCCGCTGCTGCCAAGAACCAGTCCAGGAGCCCCATCAAGCGCCGGTCAGGGCTGTTCCCTCGCCTGCACACAACATCGGAGAGCCAGGCTGAGAGCAGGACAAGGTGGTAAGTTTGTCATCAAAGTGGTGGTACCCACAGAGCATCTGCCACTCTCACAGTTTATATTTGGTGTTAGGTAGTACAATTTGACCATATTTTTTAAGTTTCTTGTATAACTCATGCAACTTGTCTCTTTGTGCCCTCAGCGACAGTGTTTCTGGAGCCCAGAAGACACCAGATTTGGGACATTCTTCCCAAGAGATGAAATCTGAAACCTCATCCAACCCCAGCTCCCCTGAAATATGTCCCAACAAAGACAGGTGAGCCAGGAGGAGCCCACCCTCCTTCCACCACAGCTCAACAGATATCAAGGTTTTGTCAAACAAAACCATATCTAAATTTTGCTATAAGTTTGATATTAAGGTAGAAGAGATTCTGGTGATTCATGAGCATAGCTCCTTTTTGGTCTTTACAAAGAAGAGCAAAGAGCAGCATTTGACTGAGGTTGCCCAAATCCACAGGACATAAAGGCTGCTGTGCCTGTCCCTCCCTGCCAGGGCGAAGTCAGCTGGACTTAGGGCTTCCTGCTGGGGCACCCACCCAGTGCCTTACACCACGCCTTTGGAAGTGGTTGTGTACTGAAGCACCCCGAAAGGTTCATTCCTACGGCAGCACTTTGCTCCGGGGGTGTGCAGGAGAGTCTGTCCCACCATCACAGCCCAAGGGACACGGTTCCCTGGTGACAGCCACTCGCCCTTCCTTCCGTTCCGCCTCTCCCTAGGCCTTTTATCAAGCTGAAAGAGAACGGGCGATCGAACATCTCCCGTTCCTCCTCCAGCACCAGCAGCTTCAGCAGCACGGCGGGGGAGAGCGAGACCCTGGAGGAGTACGACAGCGTGGTAGGCACCAAACCCTCCCCGTGGCACATTCCACACGTGGCTCGGCTCCCTGCTGCCTCCAGACCTCTGGGCTCTCTGGGGGGGAAGCGCCTACCAGCCCCCAGGTGCCTCCTCACTGCTGACACGGAGAGGTTTAATCCCATCTCTGGGTGTGGGGAGGAGGAGGGTTGGTGTGCTTGGTGGGACATTGGGGTGTTGTGGCTGCCCCATCCCTGGAAGTGTCCAAGGCCAGGTTGGACAGAGCTTGGAGCAACCTGGTCTAGTGGAAAGTGTCCCTGCCCATGGCAGGGAGAGTCTGACTAGATGGCCTTTAAGATCCCTTCCAACCCAAACCATTCTGTGGTTCTGTGACACCCCAGTGAGCCTTGGGATGCCCTGGGCACTGCTCAGTCCATTAGGTTACTCTGTTGGGACAAGCTCTCCTACCAACAATTGGTGGCAGGGCTCCAGTGGGCACGAGTGCCATGGGGCATCAGCAGGGTGTGGGGGGAAGACTGACTGCAGAAAAAGCCATGTCCTGTCTCTGTGAGCAGGGGAGCCAGCCCTCCACCGCATCGCCATTCAAGCAGGACGTGTTTGTCTATAGCGCTTCGCCCGGCAGTGAGAGCCCCAGCGTGGGGGCCACGGCCACCCCTGTCATCATGAGCAGGAGCCCCACAGGTGAGTGGCAGGCAGACAGGCAGGAGGCACCAGCTCTGCCTTCACTCCTGGAGTTGCCTGAAGCCCGTGGGTTCCTGTAGTAGTGGTTTGGAATGGGGTCTGTGGTTCTGGGACCGAGGAGCCCCCTCCCAGCCTTTTTGGGTCCTAGGGTGAAGCAGCAGCTGTGCTCGCCCTGGCAGGACAGGCACCCACGGGGGGCAGGGCAGCCCCCATCCTGACAGGGCTGTTCTGGAGAGATGGCCCCATGTACTGTAGTTCTGTGCTTCCATGGGGAATTTGTTTCCTTTCTCAGTTAGAGCGCAGAGGTGGCTCTTGCTGTGGCTTTGTTCCCCCTGTCTCCCCTGACAGGCACGTGCAGTAGTCGTGGAAACTCAAGTGTCTCCCGAGGCCGAGCCATGACTCACAATTATTTAATCAACAACCAGCTTCCCGTGATCTTGGCTCCATTCCTCTCCTGCCAGCCCGCTCACCAACTCCATCCGTTTCAGTCGAATGATTTGCACAATGAGGTGCAATTCAAAAGGGCAAAACAGGCAGGAAAAGCTCTTTGCTGGCACATCCTGTGGTGAGGGTGCAGTGAGATGGGATGGCCACAGTCACTCCTCACCCACAAAGCCCCTGGCTCTGGTTCCTGGACCCACAGAGAGCCTGCCACGAGGCACCACCATCCACGTGGAAATACACTTTCAGCTGAGGAGCTGTTTTTGAAGCAGCCAGGAAGCACAAATAGACCCCAATGGCTCCGTAACTGGGAGTGTTGCAGGCAGAGTGGGGCCGTGGAGTGTAGGCAGGCTTTTTGTGTCTCAGCACCCCACAGGTCTTCCTCCTTATTTCATTAGTGATTTCCCGAATCCTTAAACCAACCCCTTTTAATGCTTGAAGTGTTATTTTATATTTTTCCTGCCAAGAACATGAAAATCCACCCATACATTATATGGATCAGTCATTCCTTGTAGCCTTTTCAGTGGCATTTCCAGGAGAAAGACTGTGAAATGTAATTAAGCCTCAATTTGTTCCATTGCAAACACTTAATGTACAGCTTTTGCCAAACATTCAGCCAAGGCAGACTAAATATTGGTAGCACTCCTGACAGTCTATTTAAGTGCCTAGCTGGGCAAGTGCAGCCAGCACTACAGCAAATATTTTTGTTCACAGTTTATTATTTTTGTGCTTTGTTTGTCCTCTCCCTCCAGCAGATCTAAAGAACAGAAACTCTCCAAGGTCCAACCTGAAGTTTCGCTTTGACAAGCTCAGCCATGGCAGCTCCAGCATGGTAGGTGCCAGGGCTCTCACTGGTGGGATGCTGTGCAGCCCGGTCCTTCCTGCCCAGCATGGGGAGTCTGGGGTCTGGGCTCTGGGGGTGGCTCTGGGGCCCATGAGGGAGAGAAGGGAAGGGATTTTGTGAGTTCTTGCCCCTTTGTTTGCAACCCACCCCATGTTCTGTTCTTTCACATAGAGCCACTAGCAGGAGGAAGTCATGAACTTGTCACAGGTGAGTGTTGGTATCACAGTGTTATGCAAAAAGGCTGTTTGGAGGCCAGCTGTGTTCAGCCAACTGTGGCTGCTCACACTGCTTGTTATTGCTTATGGGATCCATACTGTACCTTGGAGCTTCTTAAACATTGCTGTAGGTGAGTGAGGGAAAGGGCAGGGGTTAATGACAGGTCTGCACCCACCAGTGCTGCTCTGTAGCTTTACCTGTTCCTTTCTGGAGTGCTTTTGTGTGCTCCCACCATGCTCCTGCACCTGCTCCCAGGGTGAGGGGCCCCAGCCCAGCAGGTTCCATTTTCCCCAGTTAACCTTTGTCAAACACTGGTGCCCATCTCCAGGTTTGCTGCGCTGTGCTCTGGGCACTGGGGTGGAAAGGCAGTGCAGGCCTTTACCTATTCCAAAAACCCAGGGGGAAACACGAGATGGATTTCATGGGCACAGGTGAAGGGAACTCAGTAGGATTTGCCTGAGTTCCTTCTGTTCCATGAACAGGGTGTCATTAGGAAGACCCAGGCTGAGCAGAAGAGCCCATAGAACTTGAAATGAGAGGAATTTACATTTCTGAAAGCATGGGTCTCAAAAAGCTGGGATTTTCACCCCATCACTGAGTTTCCTTCTCCCACAGCCTGGGAGTGATGAGTGGCCTGGTGCTTTGGGGAAGGGCACTGCTGTGGCTTCAGCTCCCTCCCTGAGACAGGTGCTTCATAGCCAGCACCGCAGCAGTGGGAATATTCTTCCACACTCCTGACGCTTTTATCCTTTTCTTCTTTGCAGAGAATTTTTGTTTCAACAAAGGGAAAAATCTTCAACACCCCATGGGACGATGCATACCCCGGCCGTGGGCAGCGAGGTGCCCTCGTCTCCCGGCTGCCGGCTACAACGGAAAAGAGCTCTCGCCTTGCTAAGTCCTTCCTGGCAGGGAGCAGCCGCCTTCTCACCTGGTGTCCCCCTGTCCAGCGCATGCCCCGTGCCCCCCGCTCTCTGTGCAGGAGGGGACGTGTCTCTGCCTGTGCTGCACACACACGTGGCCAGGGCCATGTCCCCTTCTGGTGCTGTGCTGGGTCACCCTGTGGTTGCCCACATGTGCTGCAGCTGGTGGGCACCATCCATTCCCTCCATCCCTGGGTTGCTTGTCAGCTCCTTTTGGGCAGGGGGCAGGAGGAGAGACCCCCATACAGTGTGGGTCCCTCCATGCTTTATTTGCAATTATCAGTGGGGAAACAGGGGTTTATGTTTGTTTTTGAATGGTGGGGGGTCAGGCCAAAGTTAGGTGTCTGTGGCTCTCAGGCAGTTCGCCCTCTGCCTTCGTTTGCTGTTTCTCTTCTCTGGGGACAGTGGGGCAAAACCTCCCCAGAGGGATCCTGGGCAGCTCTCCCTGGAGTGGGGTCTGCAGTGTCTCTCCAGCCATCCCCCAGCTCCTACCCACATCCCAAAACTCTTGGGGCAGAGGCAGCCCTTTACTCCAAACTTGCTCAGTTTCTTGCACAAGAGGCAGGTGAGCGACTTGGCCCAGGGAGTGGAGCTGGGGACTGCAGTGAGCTCATCCTCCCTTGGCCGCTTCATCCTCCTGCTTTGTCCCTGCCTGACACGGAGCACAGGCCTGGGAAAGGTGACCCAAAGCTAAAGCTGTGGTGTATCACAGCTTTAGCTTTCCTAAGTACTGGAACCAGAGGGGATTTACCCGGTGGGTTCTGCTTTGCCCTGTGGCTTGGATCACCAGGCAAACAAATGCATAAAACTGGTGATTTGGGAGGCATTAGACTGCTCCAGTCGTTGCCAAGTCTGTCCTGCTGCTTTTGAACAAGCTCTTGTTATTCTGAAAGGATTATAGATTCTGCAAGGTAACTTTCCCATAGTGCCCTTTCCCAGAAAATACCTCTCTCAACATGCCAAGAAATCCTTTTGTTCTTCTATGGAACTTCATGTGAAGTTTCCTGAAGCCTGTCTGCAAATTTCACATTGCTCATAGATTTCCCTTACTCATTTTCTGGAAGACAGGCCATGATGCTGCAGAGATATTCCTCCTGCCTCGCCCCAGCCTGTGACCTTTGGAAACCCTCATGAAATCAGGTTCTCAGACTCAAGTGAACACAGTTCTTCGAGTTTGTGATTCCTACTGAAAACAGGACTTTTGAGTGCCAAAGTCACCTTCACACAGCGAGTTAAGCAAGAGGCGCAAAGTTCCCGACAGCCTGTTTCAGGAGGTGGGTGCAGAATTGTGCTCCTGGAGCAGCCCTGGGCAGCCACCATGGCTGTGGCTGCTCCTGCTCCCCTCTCTCTGGGACAAGTGCTTATAGGATTCAACCACCACTTCCCCTCCTCCCTGTCATCTCCCTGAAGACAGGCTCGTCCCAGAGATGAGCCAAGCCAAGCCGAACCTGCTCTGCTCACCCTGGCCCTGCAGGGAGGTGCTCTCTGAGAGCCTTACGATCCGGTTCACATAGGTGCTCTGCTCGTGCTGTAGTTAACCCATGTGGGAAGGCTGTAGTTCTGATGGGACAGGAACCAGGTTAAAGAAGGAGAACATGTGAAAAGGCAGGGAACAGTTTCCGCCCTAAGCGCTGCGTAGGACAAGTAAATACCAGTAACTCCCATGGGGTGCTCCCTCCTGCTCCCAGCCAGTTGCATTTCAATAGAGTTTAAGCCCTGAGTTTCCTTTGGAAGAGGAGCATGCAGTGTGCTCAGCCCAGCCTGTAGCTGTAGGTGTCTCAGGATCACACACTTTGCTGTTCAGCACTTGTCTGATGATGCTTCAGTAGCACTTTCAAACCCACTCCCAATTCTCCTCTTAGAAGCTTTGGTCTGATTTCCTGAGGCTGCACAGTGAAACACTGACTGGTGCAATGACTTGCTCCCAGGGTCTGCTCTGGGTTTGCTTTTTCCTCTTGAGAAGTCGCTCGGTTCTATAGATGTTGTTATTCCTGTGGGTGTTGATCTCCGTGAGATCTTTCAGCAGACAATGCAGTGACTACTGTCAGCTGGTTTGCCATTTTTGGTTGTTTTGTTGCTTTTTTTTTTCACTTGAAACTGTGACTTTCCTTTTTGACCTAGACTGAATTGGGAATTATTCAAATGGGACTAACAGGCAGAACAGTGTGAAGCCTCAGGGAGAGTTGCAGTGCGCTAGACTTGTCTGTCCTGCGCCAGCCCCCTGGAACGGTGGTGGGGCCGGGAGCTGGGGTCTGGCACGAGGTTTGCCAGTGGCTCCTACAGGACATTTCCAGCAGCACTCACTCCTTGCCAAAGGCCTAGAACCTGCTGTACATCCTTACCAGCAGGTGGGATCTGGACTCTCTGGTCCCGGCCAGGCTCCAGCACGACCCCTGCTGCCCCGCAGCTCCTGTGCTGGCCTGCGCCTTCCACCCCAGAGTGTCCTGGATTGTCCCCTGCCCTTTCTGGGACTGAGCAGTGGTTGTGCTACTTCTGCACTTCCAGCAGTGGGTGAAGGTGTTCTTGTATATATTTTGCAAAATGTTTTGTGCTTATAAGTGACACTTACACATCTATACATATATAAAAGGGATATATATATATATTTATATATATAAAAGAAAGGATCCTTAACTGACACTAGAATTATTGGGCAGTGCATTTTCCTTTCTGATTCCACTGTCTCCATGCACACAACTTCTGCCATACTCAGAAGTGACATTGCAGAGGGAGCAGAAGGGGTTCAGAAACCCCTTAGAGGGATGATGGGGGAGCCCCTGCTGTGTGGGGAGGTCTCTATTGCAAGGGGCTGCTCCCCTTCCTGCCGGGGTTTGGGTCCCACACTTGTTCCTGCTGCACCCTGGCTGCCCCTTGTCTCAGACCAGCTCGTGGGCTCGGTGAGAGGCAGTGGCAGGTCAGGTGCTGGTCCACATCTCCAGCACTGGTGCCCCTGGCTTCAAGTCCTTGTGCAGAGTGGACTGGGACGCTTTCCTCTCCACCAGCATCCCCTCCATCAGCCATGGGGCTGGTGTGCAGCTGCCAAGGGCTGGCAATGAGCTGCTGCTCTGGCTGGGCTTCCATTCAGGAGAGCACTTGGCACGTACTTGCATCTTCTTGAAACCCCACAGAGCCAAGCACAGGGTGGTTACACCTAAGCACAACACAAAAGTGCTTTTTTCTGAGGGAAGCAGGGGATCCTAAGCACAAACTCAGTTTCTTTCCAGAGTTTTGAGGGTCTTCAAGAATGGCAGGTAAGGGGCCAAGAGATGTTGCTGCCACAACTGGGCTGTGCCTGGGGCTGGGCTCTCTCAGCTGTGGGAGGTGCTCGGTGCTGGTACCGCTCGCAGTGCCGGGGCAGAGCCCAGCACCTCTGCAGGTCCCGCCTGCACTCTCGCTGCTCTGCTGACGCTCAGCTCTGCCCCCAGCCCCAGCATGCTTTCATTGCGTTCAATGAATGTAGCACTGCGTATGTCCTGCAGAGGGAAATGCTGGATTTATATCAGGGAATGTGAAGAGAGTTTACAGAGTGAAAATAAATCTTGAAGAAATGTATCTGACAAAGTTTATTTTTGATGTAGAGAGGCAGTGCTTTGTAGTTTTTGGTGACCTATGTCTGTTGTAAATAATGTATATTTAATTTATTGCTATGGTAGCAGATTGTTATGTATAAAACTAAAGGTTCACAAATGTATATTTTGTTGCTTAAATGTGTCTTTGCAAAATTCACAATAAATAACATATTTTGTGTCCATATATATACTCTGTGTGTGTGGACATGTAGTGACAGCTTTAGAGGAGCTTTTTGGAAACATTCCTTTGAAAACCAGGTAGGGGCATGGAACCGGGCTGAGCCGTGGCAGTGGGAGCCTGGGAGAGCTCACATGAAGTCGAACACCACGGCAGTGGAAGCAGAGAATATCAGAGCACGGTTCTGCCAATTCCATCTGTCTACGCCGGCCAAGCTTCCCACAGGCCATCAGGCTCTGGCATCGCCACTGCCTCTGGACATCCCAGGTAAGCTAACAAGGAAATTGGATTAACACACTCAGCATAATTTATTCCAGCAGTAGCTGCAATTATGATCTGCTGTATGCACAATTTTACAGTTCAGCCTATTCTATATAATTTTGAACTTGAGATGCTCCAATCAGGATCCCAATTCTCTTGGCTCTCTGTATCCAGATGCACATGACAAGTTGCATTTTGCTGTTTTTCCTCTCCTTCCAAACTACAGAGGATCCAATCAAGCCTGAATCCAGGCTTAAGAGACAAATGTAAATAATCATTTCAGCATTTATCTCCTAGAGGTTTATTCCTAGATTACTTACTGAATTAAGATTAGTTTCTTTGCACATGCCACTGCCTATAGGCTTGAAGTAAGTCTCCTACCTGGAAAGGAACTTTGGGCTTTAAAAGGCATTAGCAGTTTGCTTGGAGTCTTTCACTCACTTGGTTCCAGCTTTCCACAGCCTTCAGAACAGAGTCCCCGACTGATTCTGCCAGCAAATTGCGGATGTGACCAGAGCCAGAGCTGAAGACAGTGATGCACCCCTGTGCTCACCTGCCAGAGGCTGGGAATCATGGGAGGATGACTTTACTGTCTGAGCACCTTCTCTGTCTCCTGTAGGGATGCTCACTGTGCCACAGACAGCTCGTCCTGATCACAGAAGAGAGTAATTTGATCATTCAGTCACAGGAGCATCTGCAGACGTGAAGACACTGGCCCCAGTTAAAAGTGGTTGGATGTTCTAAGGCTGTTCCAAATCATCTTCAGAGCTTATCAGATCTGGCACAGCAGCATGGGGCAGCTATAAGGGAAGATGATAAGACTTTGTCTGTGTCCTTAATGAAAGTCTGGAGGTACCAGATAATCATGCTGAACAGTTCTTAGTGGAAAACCTCCTGAATGTAACTAATCAAGTAATCAAGTAATTTTCTAGGCACTGTAGGAAAGTAGAAGGAAGGATGAAATCACAAAATGCTTTGGGTTAGGAGGGAAGTTTAAAGATCATCTACTCACTCCCTGATAAGGGCAGGGACATCTTCCACTAGTCTCTGGTGCTCAAAGCCTTATCCAGTCTGGTCTTGAACACTTCCAGGGATATGACTCTGCAAAGCTACTGATCTGTATCCAGCTCTAACAATGGTTCTGTGTGGCTTACTCAAGCAAGACATCAACTGATAAAAATCAGGTTTGGTCTTAATATTTGAAATTGGAATTAGGGACAATAAAATCCAACTTGTTTATGTTTTAGGTTTTTTTTTTTTATGCCTACAAACTCTTGATACAATATAAAAAAACTATTCAGAGCAAATATTTACCGCAGTCATTTGTCCATGTGGTTGGAAGCAGCGTAGTCTTTAAGGCTGAGGTGTGTGTTCCTTGGCACAGCCAGGGCACTGCAGCCCCACAGCAGTCTTGGAGTGAAAATCTCTGGGAAAGGCTCGGGATGACATAGAGAAGAAAAACAACTATCCCTGATCACATACTTTAATCATGGCCCTGTGAATTTATTTGACATGAGATTTTGATATTTATAGCCAGACTTATGCTTTACTTATTTTTAAATAATAGTGAATGTTTATTTCTCTCACCCATTACACCCCATCCCAGAAACTGCATGAATTTATGACAAACACAAAGTGAGGCTGATGTACTGTCTTTGTAAAATTAGAAGGTTTTGGCACCTGTGGGTGTCTCGAGCACACAACTCTGAGTGCTGTTGAGCTACTGAAAATGTAAATCCTGCAGTGTTTAATTTCAATAGTGACTGAGTTTCCATGTGGGTGGGGGAAGAATTTTCCAGTTTCATTCCTCGGAGCTGCTGAACTCAGAGGTTTCTTATTCTGTACAGGAGGTGGCAGTGGAAATACAGGAATGAAGTGTAATCATCTGCTTGCCTTTACAAACAGGCTTGTGTCTGGGTAACACCTTGTCAGAACACCTAGGAACAGCAGTGCTCCCTCTTTCTCAGTCCATAAGCTCCCACTTGCTGAGGGTCAATTTACCAGGTGACTGGCACAGTTACCACAGAACACACTTAAAACGTCTGAGCCCCACAGATGATCTGGGGTCTGATGTGGATTGCCAGACCCCAAAGGCTCAGGACAGCGAGAGACAGTCCTTAACACTGAGAGCTGACCAGCCCTATCTCCTTTCCAAGGAGGGAGCCGCTGGGTGGCTGTGCTGGCTGCACTCGTGTCCCTGGCCAAGCGACCCAGAGCCATCTCCTCACTGTGCAGATCCCTCGATGAAGGCTTGTCTCAGCCCCTCCAGCAAACGTGCAGGACCTGAGCCCAGCTCACCATTAAGGGGGTGAAGGGCTCTTTCAGCTGATCTCCGTGGGCAGTAGGAGAGATGCAAAGGGCTGAAAGTGATGTGCTTCCCTGGACACAGCCCCGGAGATGTGTCGGCTCCGCACGGCACCACAGAGCGGCGGCATCGCCTCGCAGAGACAGATCCGAGCACACCATGGAACACGGGCTCTGAAAGTAACCTAGAAATAAACAAACGTCGCTGTAAGAGCTTAGAGCTTACAAGCTTGATTAAACGGGAAAAATCTTTCTTTCTTTGCAATGTTGGAGGTGCTGCAGGAGACCTCAAATTCATGTCCCAGAGTAGCTGCTGCTTAGGGATGGAGCAGCTGCTGTTGGGAGAAGTTCAGCTCAAAAGGCGTTTGTGTTCTTAGTGTTACTAGTGTTTCCTTTACAACTTCGCCAAATGCAACACAAAGAATTTTTGTTTTAGTGAGAATAAATGAGTTAGGCTTGCTAGAAGTTCTCCCTATGTTACCTCAGGTCCCATCTTAGCTAGAGTTGGTCATGACCTGGGATACAGAGGGAAGGTTGCTGAATAGTTGTGGACTTCAATAACGCCAAACAGGTCTGGCCAAGGTTCAGAAGCTGGCTGAACATCTGGCAGCTCTTTGTCTTACAGCCAGTGCCATGGTCTTTAATTTACGTCATGTTTCTGTCTCTATTTCATGTGTCCAGTAGGAGAGCAAAGTTTGAAAAGGAAAACTAATAGATCTGTCTCTGCATGCCTGGCACGGAGATCTGCAAGAGAAATTATGTGGCTCTGTGAAGCTCTGCAAGACCGTGCTCCACCCACTGATCCACACCCTCGGATTCCTCCTCATGGAACACCTTCCCCCTACCAATTTCCATCAAGTTTTTTCTGGGAAGGGCTCCTGAGCTGCTACAGGAACTTTTTCCTTTACCCTCAAGGCCACTTCCTCTCATTACCTGATGTCAGAAGTTGGCTGCAATTTGGAGTGTAGAAATGGCCATTTCGGGACACTCTAATCATACCTCCAATTGCCTGACAGGGACTGTGGTGCTTTGCTTTGCTCTGGTGCTTTGTCTGAATTTTGGGTGTGGAAGTAGGGACAGAGCTGTATCTGCTGTGCTCTATTGTCTCTCTGCTTTCCTTGAAGCCTTCCTAGAGGAATTATTTATTAAACAAATTAAATGTGTTTGGAATAACACACAATTGTTCATACTTCTCTATCATGTACCACTGCCACCAGTGGGGATTTCTGCTACATCACTAGCACAGTGCTGGGGCTGAAGAGAGCACTCTAGGAGGTGGTTCTGCTACTGAAGACACTACCATATTCATTGACAAGCAGAATTAATTTGTTGGGTTTTGTTTGCATGGATTTTGTAGGAGTAAAATCCCACTTATTTTCCATTTCTGCACCATGAAAAGTGTATTGATTTTTCTTCACTTCTGATTGTTCACATTGCTGGACTGCTTTTAAATACTTGACAGAGATCATTCATTTTCCAGCTCCAACATATTTTACAGCCCATTCCCTGTTTTATTTGTGTGTGCATTGGGGGAGTTTCACAGTTATACATCATACTAATCATCTTCTGCAAACTGCAGCCCTGGCAGGAGGGAGGAAACTCTTCCCCCCATGGGGTTTTTGCTCCTTCCTGCCTTCTCCCTAGCAGCTTCAGCCCCTGTGTTTCATTTTCCTGACTTAGAAGTTGGAGGTAAGGCTCAGAAAACCTCTGAGCCAAAGATCAGACCAGACCAAAGACATAACACGGCCAAGAAAAAGCTGTGGTGTTGCAAGAGGTGTTGGTTAGTGACGGGACATTTACAATGGTTTTTGGTGTTTGTGGTCATAGGAATGTGAGCAAGGGGTGATGAGCTCACCAGGGGAGAGGGAAGCATCCTTCCAACCCAACACACAAAGGAAGTGGGGGAACCTCTGGGCATTTTTTCAGTGCAGAATCCACCAGGCTTTGAAATGCTGCCCCAGCCCAACACATCTCTTTACCCTTTCCCCTGAGCTGTGTCACCTCTCCAGGCTGAACCCTTTGGGAGCAAGAACTGTCTGTCCTTATTTCCTAGCACAGTGTCTAAAACAATGGGGTCCTGATTTCACAGAGGCCTCCAGGCAACAGGGCAACAGTGTTAATAATGAGAGTTAATTATTCATCTATCACTTCACTCTCAGTGAATAATCTCCAATAATCATGTATAATTTGCTGCTTCAGTGAATACTCTGATAGTAAATAGAGCTGGTAGAATAAAGTCACAGGAGTGAAAACCCCATGGAAAAGGAGTGAGAAAATGGTCAAGCAAAAAAAAAAAAATCTAAGAAATGTTTGTGTATTATCATTTGCCCAGATCTAGTAATGTCCTGCATAAGCACATGGAAGGCAGATAGAGACAAAGATTGCTCAATCTCTTACACAGCTCTTGTTAGAGAGTCAGAGATCCCTGTATGATCCCAAACAGGAGCCTGTGTTCTGTAGCCAGGGGATGATCCAGGAGATCACTTTTCCTTCTTTAACCTCATTCTAGCGTGGAAGTGCAGTAAGGGAAAGCTGCTTGCTACTGAAGCAATTAAGTGGGGAATTAAGAATTCATAAGGCCCAAATGATTGGGGCATCCAGACTGCAGGTCAAAACCAAGCCTGCCCTGGAAAGTCAGGGAAAGCTGCTTGTAGTGCTGCTTAGGGTGAATTTGCATAGAACTATTTGTGATAGTTAAATGACATTGACTTTTCCCATTTGCTCTTGCCTTTTTCCTTCCCACGGCTACTGACTGCCTGACCCATGGGGCTGTGCCCATCCACACCGTGTGCATTTATTGCAAAGCTGTTTGTGACAAAGGCAGATTCCAGTAGCAAGGACCTGTGTCGGGCCATGGTGTTTTTAGGGAAACTGCTGAAACATTGTCTGTTCCCACATGGGAATCTCTTTCAGAAGCAGATTCCACTGTTGTATTTCAGACCGTGGTGCCTGCTCACATTATCCCTCGCTGATGTACAGTGATGATACATATGCTGGATCTCACAATGCTGAGAGAATTAATGCTTTAGAATTGTTTACCTCCCCCATTATTGAAGTTCTGTCAGTAGCAGCGTGCTAATATTCTCTGCAGAGAAACTAAAGACACTGACAAAAACCACTGAGTTTCTCTTCTTGTCTAAATCTCCAGGTAAGAAATGACATTTCACTACGTGAACAGCACTGTTTAGTGACAGAAACCCTTACCTGTTTCCCCTTGGAGTTAGAGGATATTTGTTCAGTTTTTCTTTTTTTTTCTGGACAACTTTCTGAAGCATCACTTGGCAGATTTTAGTAACTCATGCTTTCCTCTCATATATGCTTCTACAGAAGTATTAAAGCATTTAACTTCTATTTATACATTCATAAATGAGTGACTAAAGTCCTGTTGGTGGGATGAACAGCTGGAGCTCTCCTGTGCACCGAAAGATGTGTATTTTCAGAGAGAAAATAGAGTCTAACATCTTAAGCTATAAGGAATTCAGATATCTCATATTTTGGATAGCTGGTTTGAAAGTAAAAATCCAGTAAGGGATTTTCTCATTTTCTCGTTAAGCCACCTGAACCAAATCCCAATGGCTGTGGGAGATGCTTTCAGTGACGGACACGGATGTTTGCCAGTGCTAATCAAAACACTGCAGGCTGGGGAATGCCACGCTGGCAGCGGTGGCTGAGGAGCAGGGCAGTCATTCCGAGCTGGCGCCTGGTCTGGACCCGCTCCCCACTGGCACTGGCAGAGCTACAGAGGCAGGGCACCCCTGCCTGGGGTCACACCTTCCTCTGAAAGGCCACCAGCCTGGCAACGAGCCAGTTAGGGCAGGAGCTGAAGCGTGTCACGGGCACTTGGGAACTCTCTTCTCCCTTGTACTGGCACCAGCTGATGCTCTGAGATTCACAAACCTGATCCAAACTTCCACAGTCCTGGAGCATCCCCAGCCTGCAACCGCAGTGCTGCTCACTCCTGAGTAAATGCTACACTTCCATCTTATAGGCATGTCCTGAGACTTAATTAATGCTTCTGAAGTATTTTAAAGCCCTCAGATGGCAAGCAGGCTAAAATATTGCCAGTCCCTGAGGAGCCTTCTCCTTCAGGGATGAATCTGGGTGTTTTGTTTAATGAGCAGCAGTGTCTGAAGACTGTCTTGACTGATTATTTCTGAGGCAAAGCAGCAACACATTCACATGATGCTGCTGAATTTTAAATAGACTCCAGTTTATCATGGAAATACAGCACTGGAGCAAGGACTCCCTTTTGCACTCCTGCAGCCAGCCCAGCCTGAGAGTCTCCCTCCAGGAACTGCTCCACAGGGGCAGAAAAGGCACCTGTGGAATCTATTGCACCATGATCAAGCTGGGGAGGTCCTATCTCTTCTCCCTCAGGGAAAAATGTATGGAGCCAGGTGATTCACCTTTTCTGCAGGAATGTGTTTTGCTCACCTTTTCTGTATCTCTAAGTTAGACAGCATTGGCTGCACTGGGCAGCACCTCTTCTTATGCCCTGAGAGTGCTGGGCAGCTCAGCGATGCTGATAAACACCTTTATGATAATGCAGATGATGTAAATGTACCAGTTTTCCTATCATTTCTTGTGCTACCCATGGGAGCAAGTATTTTCTGGTGTGTGAGCAGGCTGCAGCACTGAACCTGCTGCCTTTTTAAAAAAATGCTTTACAGGAGCAGAACTGTCTTCAGAGGTTCTCTCGCCTGACACCTGAACTAGTGACTGTGAACACGACGTGCACCGTGTGAAGCCAAATAAGCCTCCAGGAATTCTTTCTATTAAAATAATTGCTAGGGCAGAGGAATACTGCAAACAGCTGTGGTTCATCCCATAAACATATTCTCCCTCCTTTTGGAGCCTCAGCCTCCAACTGATGCCAGAGCCTGTCAGCTGCAGGAACAGTGGAACATATTTCCTTTGCCGAAATGAAACGATTACTGTTGAAAAAATCTGTTGTGCACAGACCTGAACTCTCCAGTGCGTGCTGCATATGCAAAAGGGAAAAGTGACAGTGTTTCATCCTGGAATGCGCTGAAGTGACAGTTCATCTGCTGAACACGCTGGCTATGGACCTGCTGTGTGTCAGCAACCTAGCAACACCGAGTGTGATGTAAAAATCCCCAAAATCAGTCCAGCACTGAATGGCATCATCTTGCCATGTAGTGCCTGTGCCCTGGCAGGGAAGCAACTGTCCCATGTCACGGGGGTGTGCTGAGAGGATGCAAGCCCAGCATCCTCCTTCTGGGAGCCTGAGTGACTGGTGGCAAAGGGCTGAGCTGGGGAGGAGGGTGGGAGGCCCTGGGACCAGAGGATCTCGAGGTCCCTGGGCTGGGGCAATGGGCACTTCTGGGCTGTTGTTTTCTGCTACAGCAACCCAGGCAGGAGATGAGTCCCTGGCTCCACTGACCCCTCAGGGTGGCTCCCTGGAGTGCAGGGGTAGATGAGATGGACCAGAGCAAAGCCCACCCTGTAGCTGTAAGGGGACATGAAGGAAAAATCACAGAGGTCACTGCGACCTGTGTGTGTCCCTGTTTCATGGGCTTGGTATGACCTGACAAAGTCAAACCCTCTGACCCATTTGTTTCTGTAAATCACGTCTGAGTGGAGGAGATGAGCAATGGACACAGTCACCGGTGACGCTATTGGTGAGCTGTCACCAGCCCCGACTGTCAAAGTGGTACTTCTACCGCCTGGCCTGCAGGGAGGTGAGGGTTCTGCAGGGAATGGGAGCAGTGCTCGCCCAGCCCCACGATCGCCTGTCAGGTTGCTCAAACAGCCTGCGCAGTATTTGCAAAATATTGCTAATCAAGAGACACAGTTCAAGGCATTTGACTGGCATATCCAGTTAAGTGGTAGCAAACACGCTGTAAAACCACTGTGCTGAGACCACCTTCCTAATGAATGCAAAGAGGGAGCAATCAATCAGGGCCAGAGCGAAGCCAGTGCTGGCACCGCCTCTGCAAATGCAAATTGAATGAACAATAATGAGCGTTATCTAATTAGTCCACACAGCTGCAATGTTACAGCCCTGTATAGGACATACCTTGTTAAATTTCATGGTATGCATCCCAGAGTGTCTGAGAAAATGATGGAGGTTTGCCACGTGCATACCTTGTACAGCACAGACATTTAGATTCTTAGTGATAAATGCATTATCCTCAGCAGGTGAGCTCTGGATTGAGTAGTGCAAGGATCTCCTTAAAAGTCAGCTAGTTAATGTGCAAATTAGAGAGCACAGTGCAGATTTTTGGTGTGTGGGTGCTTTGGCCAGGATGGTCAACAGACTGGGAATGGGACCTTACTGTCGAAGGGTCAGACCTCAGTGAACTTCCTCCTACAGCCACAGCTCCAGGAGCTCTTACTCAGTTTGGAGGGTCTTGGGGGAGGTCAGGGAAGAACTGTCTGGCATGGTGCTGTGGAAGCTGTCAAGTGGGTGATGTCCATGTTTGGTTTTTTGAGCTGGCAGTTTTAAGCAGGGGATTTCAGTCCTCTGCCAGCCACGGACCTCTGTCTTTGCAAACAAACCTCCTCAGAAGCAAACACGTCTCCCTCACCCCAAATCACTGGTGGGAGTGCTGCCCATGCTGTCCCCAAACACACTTCTCAGCAGCAACACTTGGCTCCTGGTGCAACCGTGCAGATTTCTTTTGCATCATCCAGGTATCTTGGTGTTTGAAGCACCCAGCGTGAGGCGATACAGGGAAGCATATGATAAATGATTAAGGACTGGCAGCTGAAAATTCATTCTCTGGAGCCACCCTCACTTCTCTCAAGTGTTTGAGCTGGATGCACACGCTGAGCATGGCAGGGCCTGGGAGCTTCTGAGTCACTCGTGACTCAGTCCCAATTGTGTTCGGGTTGACTTGGTTGCTTGAAGCAGTTGAAGCAGTAAAAATCCCATGGGAAAAGGTACATCCCAGCAAACAGTTTAGCCTGGCTCCACAGACCATATTGAGACGAGAAAGCTGTGCCCAGGCTCATGGCTGGGTCACTGGAGATCTGCCTTGGGGCAATTCTGTCTAATGTCACCCAGGGTCGTGCAGAGGGACCCGAAGAACGCTCACTGGCCGAGCACATCCCACAGCACCTGTTCTCTGTGGAGCTGCTCTGTCTTAGAATCAGCTCCAGGCATTTGTCTGGCTTTCACTTTCCCTGCCTGGGGACTAAGAATCCGTTTGGCAGCCAGTCTTAGCACCAAGAGGAAGAACACCTGGGGCTAAATTTTTCTGTGAGACACTTTTGTTCAAATCCATGTCATGAATTTGGTGAAAGAAATATTTCAGGCAATTCTTGCACCTTTGTCTCTTTTATATTCAGCAATATCTGTTCTTCCTGTAAGATCCCTGGTCACACTGCAGGGGATGGTGGGATGGTGTTTAAATATTGATGTTTTAGCAGCTTATGGTTTTAGTACAATTTAAATTATGCACATTTTTATTGGACTCATAGGTTCATCAGCAATTAGTCTCTCCCAGCTGCACAGGAGCGTACTCAGCCGCTCTGCATTGATTTCTGCCTCAGCCTTTGAATTTTAGTGGCTGGCTGCATCTTGGTGCCTTGGCAAGGTAAACAAATCCACAGGCCTGTATTCGAGAGCTGCTGGTTAGCGGCCATAAATGTGTAATCAACAACTCGTTATCCTTGGAATTAGATCTTCTTAACAATCATTAGTTTCATCCCTTGCCGGTCTAATAAACCTCTTGGTAGCAGGCCAGAGCCAATTATGCTTCTGCTTGGAAAATTATAAAAGAAGAAGAAAAAGTCTGTGTTGCCACAAATAAGTGAAAATTTTAACTGGCCCAAACCTGTGACATGTGTGGGACTCATCTGTTGTTTCTCTGAGGTTCAGCATTGCATATTGGAGACAATATTAGGGAAATCTATATTTATTTTGCATGTTAGGGATTTTTCTACCTGTTGCGAAGCTGGCATCAGTGCACAAGTCCTGCAGCCCCTTTCACACTCCTCATGTGGGCTCTGTGGACCAGGGCCACCTGCCCAGCATGACCCAAGGTCCCACTGTGAGAGCTGCAGTGAATTAACATCAATTCAAAAGTGTTTTGTAGAGAGATCCCTGGCTGATGACGCACTGCAATGCTCAGGAGAGGACGGCTGTCATGATACAGTGGCATGGGGGGTTCAGAGGCTGGCTTTTCATTTCCCCCTCCCTTCTGCAGCCCTGGGCCGCTCATGGAACATCCCTGCGGACCAGTTCTCTCCTCCAGCCCATCCTGGCATTTTGGGGTAGCCATCCCCTGGCCTTGGGGAGGAGCTTGGAGCCCTGGAGTGGTCACTCTCTTCCTGTTTTGTTGCCGGTGCAGTGGGATCTAGCAGATAAAACCCCGGTATTACAAAGTTTTTGTTTACATTTGGTCTCTGTTTTTTCAGTGGGATTTTTGCCAGGAGCAGTGAGAAGAGAACATGTTCCTGCACCAAGTACAGTGATTGTGTGGGCTCTTGCTACAGAAAATCATTAATAACAGATTCACACATCCTTCTCCAGGTGTTTCTTATGCCGTCCTGCACAAGACATGGTTTTTTTGAGAGAGGTGATAAGTTTCTGGGATGTGACATCGGCTTTACAGTCGAGCTGGTGGCATTAGGAGAGGAGAATGGGAATGTAAACCATAAAAATAACAGATGGGAGGCAGATGTGGTAAAATGGAAGCACAGGCAAATTATAAAACCATTCAAACTGCTCATGCAGGTAAAATCAGGAAACAAAATCACATCTGAAATCACAAGGACTGGGTGTCTGTTCAAGAAAAAAATGTTTGACTTTGCTGTTTGTTAGTGCCGTTGGTGGTGGAGGTGTTCAAGTTCAAAGTCTTGGAGGAGCAGCAGGGATTTCTGCTGCAGGGAAACTTGGGCTGTGGCACCTTCATTTGTTGCTGAGGAACATTTTTGCTATGGAGGCTTAAAGATGGTGTTTTTTTTCTCAACCCACACTGCAAATGTTAATGTTCATCTTGTGCCAGTGCAATCACCTTATTGCAGTAATAAAATATCATCCAAATAATTGAAGAAACGTGAAGGGAAAAAAACTCCTCAAAAACCTAAAGGTCAGATGAACATGAAATGGAAACATAAAATAATGCTGGGATCTTCTGGAGCTCTACTGGGTATATGAGAGGATACTGCAGGGACAGGGCTGAGGTAGCATGGTGACAAGGCTCAGAGTCTGGTGGGAGCAGGGACGAGGAGGGCACCACAGAGGGTCTGGTAAGATGATTTAAAAAACCCAAACAAAAGACCTGTTACATTGGAGCATCTAAAATCACCCAGCCAGTACCCTGTCTCTGCAGAAACTGGACAGATCTGTGCCTGCAAATCAGGCTCTCAGTTTCTAGTAATTAGCAGATTACAGACTTCCTGAGCCGTGAGTTGTGTTGGGAACAAGGGGTTTAATAGCCACAGATAGGCTTCTTCTCTGAATTAATTGAATCTCTTTTTGAACCCATTTATCCTTCTGGCCGTCACACATCTCACCATTTAATTACACAGTGCCTGGGGACGTAAGGGGCGCCCCTTCCCATTGCAGTGAGCATAAGGAGCAGACACCTACAGTCTCACCTTCTTCACACCATTTATACAAAGCTCGCTCCGGGTTTCCGCAGCATCTGACGCTTATTAAAGCCTCATTTTCTGAGGACACAGGACTGGAGTCTGGTTTCCTTTTCTTAATGAATTTTAAATTTTTTCTTCTTTTATGTGCCCAAACAAGAGGGATGAGGTCTGAGTATGTTCTGAAAGCTCTGATTAGAAGGTAAACAAAGACCCTCTTTGTTCTCAAAGATTGGCTTTATTACTCTAAATTTACTAACTCTTCCTGATACAGGGGCTCACTTCAGAATCACAGCATTTGGAATATACTCTGAAAGCCTTGGATCAGCAGTGAAGTGGGTGCTATAGCCAGGCAGTGTGTCTTACTCTGCAGTGGATGTGATTAGAAATGTAGCTTCAAACAGAAATGGGGGAAAATATGATAACCGGGAGGGGGGGGAAGGAAGGAGGAGGAAGGTTAGAGGACTGAACCTTTCAAACTGCACATGACCTCTTATTGACTCTATGCAATGATATTCTTACAAATAATAGCATCAAGTCAGAGTTAGGCTTTTTCTACCAGTATTTATGATGATGCTGGCAATTTGATGAGTCTTTGTCCTACAGAGCAAATGAGTGATTAAAGTTTTCAGTGACCTTGTGTCTAAAGAGTTCTGCTTTTCCCTCTGGTAAGTCTAAGCAAGAGAAACCATTGGCCTCTTTGCAGCACCAGAGGGGTGAATTTGTTTTTTCCTTAGTATGGGGCTTTTTTTTTTGGCTAGGATTACAAGGCTAATTCTTAGCCTTTTATCAGTAATCCATAGTTTTCTGTGGTTCTTAAAACATTTCAATGTATTTTACATTTAAATAGAAATGAGGCCTCCTTGAAACAGATTCATTCTGGTTGACTTTGCACATTGATGATTAAAGAATGGGGTTCAATTTTTTTGTCTCATTCTGAGCAATGTCTCATTAGACTTGCATTTTATTGCTTTTCATATCCATCATGATTTGTGTCAGCAGAATGGTTACATAGATGGACAGCTTATTATCAGCTTTAAGTGAGGAAACAGAATACAAGAATGGTTACTAAAAAAAGGAAAAGATAATTAACACTGGGTGCCAGAATATAAATGAAGCTTGACATTTCCATTTTGTTAATCCAAATTAACCTTTGTCATAATGTTACAGAGTGCAGGAGGGGATTCTGGGCCTCTGCTCATGTCTCTGCGTCCCCCAGTGCTGCATGTCCTGGTGTGGCACAGCAATGCCCAGCAGTGCCCGGCGATTCCGGCATGGCTTCAGCTGCTGCTGTGCTGGGACCTGAGAAAGATGTGGAACTGCTGCAGAGCTCCTGCACCCAAACCCCAGCTGCTGAGCCAGAGCAGTGGTTCGCCCACAGTGAAAGCTGCTGGTCACTTGAGAATTCACAATTGTCTTTCCAGTGCACTTCACTCTCCCCTCCTTCATTCTCTCATCTGAATGTGGTATGTCTGCAAAGTAATTGGGCTCCATTATTTGATATATAAAGTGGGAGTGGGAGGGAGGGTCAGGGAGGACGAATTAAAATGAATTGAGAATCTTTGTGTGAAAAGAGGACTGGAGGGAGCCATGATAACTCTTTACAAATACTTAGAGGGACATTATGAAGAGGACAGAGACCAATTACTCCCATTAGTCAGTGCAAGCGGAACAAGAAGTAGTGCTGTGTGCTGTGGAAGGGAAACCTGGATTGCGATGGAAAAGTTCTAAGGGTAATGCCACAGAAGGAATCATCATGGGAAGGTGTTTGTCCTGGCCTTGAATGGAGAACCTGGTAAAGTTCAGACAACTGACATGCAGACTCCAGGTAATTCACCAGTACATTAGGGATAATTTTTTGCTGTTTTCATGTCTACCTGACATACATTCCATGGGCATTTTTCCTGTTCTTGTATCAACCCTCAATATTTGAGGTGACACCTTAGGTACCCACCTGTATTTTGTTGCTCCTTTTGATCATACATTTCTCATGGAAATGGGAGGGAAAAGGAGAAAACCTGGGAGGAACCTAAGTGGGAATCAGGGGGACTGTATTAGCATTTTCTAAGCTGGGTACAAGAATCACTTAGGAAATTAAAAGCAGAATGATATTTTGAGGTGATAAAATATTAAAGTATGAAACTTCCATTTGACTCAGATCCAGCCTCAATTTTTCCTTTTTAAGCCTCAGTTTAGGAAAAGCTGAACCCTTGCCAGTGACAAGTACAGGCTCTGGATTATTGCAAAAGGAAGAAGGAATTAAATGATGTTACTTGGTAGTGAGAAGACATGAGAAATGCAGAAAGAGGACAAAGGAAAGAAGTAACCACGGAGTTGAAACAAAAGGGCACAAGAGCTTCCTTACACAATGTGTTAATTAAGGAAATGTAGTGATTCTCAGGGCGACTCAAAGCTCACTCAAAGGCTGACGGAGGAGGCCAGGCAAGGTCCATGCCCTCGGGGCCTTGGACACAATGTGGGGTTCTGGTGGTGTATGCTGGTGCCCTGCTCTTGGATGAAGCCTCAGCTTTCCATTGGTAAAGCTGTAAAACATTTGCTCTGTTGGGTTTTTGTTTGGCTGTTACTATTTTCCTATGGCCTGTTGGAAATACACCGAAAGAGGGTGTAAAGCTTGCTGCAAAGGCAGGGATAAATCAAATATCCTAAGTGCAATGTAACATAAAACCCTTGGGTGGTTGGCTGGTGCTGATTTTCCTGTTCTCTGTGTGTATGTGGTTCAGTGGCAAGAAACAGTGTAGGCCCTTATTAGATAGGAACCCAGCCTTCCCCCATGTCCAAGCCCAAGCTCTGTGGTCCATCTCCTGCAGAGGTTGATCCCTCCCTGCTGGGGCATCATCCCTGTCCTGTTTGTTTTCATTCACTCAGCCCCTGAGCAGAATGATGCTCTGAGTAGGCAGTGATTCAATCACTGATTTTCTCTCATTCCGTACCATAGCCGTTATTGGAGGTACCACTGTCACTACATCCATTCCGAGGAACGAGATGAGCAAAAGGGGAAAGACAGGAAAACCCCATTTAAGAAATAAATGCAAAGTTATGATGCCTTTGTCTGCCTGAGAAAGAGAGATTTTTATGCAGCTTTTGGCATTTACAAATCCTTTGTGAAAAGGTCATGCTGTAGTTGGAGTCTTATTAATACAGAAGAACGGCCCAGAAAATGTCATGTCTTTTTACCCTGATATTTACCCATACAGGAGTGACTCAGCCCGGAGCTGCTCTGGCAGGATGGCATTAGCCAGGCGGAGCCCGCAGCCGTGCTGCCAGGGTGCGCAGGTTCGGCAGCGGTGACAGTGCCACCACTGCTGGTGACCCCGAGCACAGGTTCCGTGTGTGCCGTGCGTGTGCGGACACCCTGCAACTTCTCTGGCTGGACAGAGGCTCCCTATCGACTGCCCACTGTAAGCAGTGTGCATATATATAGCCAAAAACTTGTCTATCATCTGCAGTTTAACTTTGGATTTCAATCTTCTATCTACTGCTTCTAGTTATGTTTGTGTTCACTTCCTTCAAGGGAATTTTCTTACAGTTTGCCTTAGTGATGACTCATTTTACCTTTAATATGTTTGGGCAGAACTGAGGTATTTATTTTAGCAGAGTAGTGAAAACAGTTTCGAGCGTGTTAGCGATCGCTGAGATTCCTGCTGTGTCACCACGGGTTTAATGCTGTGGCTTGGGCTGACCCCACAGAACTCTAAGCACACACCATCAATCACCATCACACCTTACACTGTACACAATTTCTTCATTTTTAATAACTTGCACAGTGAAATGTTTTGGCAGTTCTGACATGTCACAGACTCTCGCTGAATGGAGCTGGCCTGTTCAGCATTTTCTAACCCATGACAATGTCTTCATTTTCCTTTTCTCTTTACTGGACATGCAAGAACTCCAAGTGGTGTTTATAATACAGAACAACTGTGATACACCATCTCTGACTGGGAAAGTTCTCAATACTCACTGCTTCTTTCATTTTTATTTCCTGTGGGATTTAATGTTCCCACTGCCCTGTCCTGTGACCCAAACACTGATTTCCTGCCAGGACACAGTTCTAGTCTGAACGCTCGTGAAAGAACACACCTTCTCACTGGGTCATTCATGCATCACTGCTCACTCACATGCTGACCAAATTTTGCAAAGTCACAGGCAGAAGGTCTCTGGTGCTCACCTCCACAGCCAGCATCATGCCAGTGAAAGATTTTACAGGAATGTAATTGCATTCCAGGCTAGAATACCCCCAATCTGGGTTTTTAGAACCATACTCAATTCTTTAACAGGTACATTTCCCTTCCACTGGAGCTATACAGCCTGAGTACCACATTACTCCTCAAATCTGTTTTGAATCAAAGTTAGGTTTGTAGTGCAGCTACAAGTAGGCTGTTTCATAAACATGAATTGCAGCAAATACCCTTAAGCCAGCTCTTTAAAGAGTGAGTTTTGTAAATGTGCTTCATAAATAGCAATATTTTCTAATTTCACAGCACAAGAACAAATCACCAGCTTCTTTCTGAGACAGATTAATTCCCTGTAGACAATACATTGATCCTATAGATTTCCATCTATTTTTAGGATTTCCAAAGAGCAGCCATTACCATTCAATTACCATGCTGCATTAAACAACTTAAACCTATGTAGTGCTTGATTTTAGTTAAAAAAAATTCAGTGACCTTATTTATGTCATGTAGTGTAGTGTTTATTCAGAGAAATGTGGCAGAGTGAGCGTGGGACCACAGCATCGCTGCCACCATGCAGAGCTGGGACACTCCAAGGGGACACTGCCCTGGCCCGTGTCCCTGGCAGGCAGTGCCCATCCTCGCCCAGCCCTCAGGAGCCTGCATGGCCTGGAGAGGGAGAGATGGAATGTCTGCAGTGATACTGCACTGCCCCCTGGGAGACTCCCCAACTACAGGGGATTCCCAACCACTGCCACTGCCACCCTGGCTGCCCACAGGAGCTGCAAACCATCTCCAGGACGTGAAGTGTGCTGGGTGCTTCCCCAGGCAAATATCAGTATCTGTCCTCTGCCAGGGAGCAGCAGTCTCTGACACTGCTGCTGGACACTGGATGTGCTGGGCTCTGGCAGACCTCAGGGCGACATGGAATTTTACCACAAAGCATGAGGCACTGTGTAAAGCCTCCTTGCCCCTTGTGCTGTAAAGCCAGGACTGACCTCAGTGGTGCCAGTGGCTCAGCACAGTGATGTCCCTCTGCCTTGGCTCCCCGAATGACAAAAAGACAAGAGTAATATTTAATTTCCCCTCTTCTCCCCTTTCCCCACCCACCCACCCCAGGTGTATCTCATCATTACCCTCCTGATCCTCAGGCTCTGCTGCTCACTGGGGACCTGCTGTCACTGCTGCTGCTGTTGCCACTCATGATTGCACCTGAAACCACAAAGGAAAACTAAAAGACAGCAAGCAAACCAATGGCTTCTGAATCCAGCTCCAGAGCCCCAACTGAAGGTCACCCACACCTCTGTGTGGGAGCTATTAGTGTTTGTATTTGTACAGTCTTTCATGAGCATTGTAACGATGAATGGTGACAGTTCGTGTACACATCTCTGTGTACACACACATGCAGAACCCCTCACATTGGAACACTATGCCAAAGAAATTACATTTCACATCATTTCCAGTGTCATCTTTGATTAATTTGCGTTTTTTTTCTCATTATGGCTCATCCCTCATTTCAAAGGTGTCCTTCAAACCAGAACACGGGAAGAGGACCAAGAAATGACAGACAGCAAGGAATAATCTTAAGACAAAGCCCAGGAAAGCCTTTCCCACTGCCACATCTCTGGTTTAGCACTCCCATCCCACATCCCACATCACCCCTTCCCACAAACAGTTTCCTCTTTGGAGAATTTAGTTTCCCAGAACATTGTGTCCCAATGGCCACAGATTCCCCTGTTAACCTTATCAATCAAGGAACAAAGAAATGCCTAAATCTGTGAGATTAACTGTGGTTCTTTTGGCAGCTACACAGAGCCACAATATGCAAAAATACAAACACCCAAGTGCCTTTTATCCACCCTCTCGACACCCCCCGCCCCAATATCATGTGTCTGGGCCACTCTGTGTTGAAGGTGAAGTGAGTCCCTTATTGCCCACAGCTCAGGCATCAGAACCAAAGTGGCCATAAACTGTCTGCAGGACATGTCCCCAGTGCTGTGACCCCTTGCTCTCCCCCTGCAGAGGGTGATCACTCTGCAGGGGCACCGAGGACACCTCTGCCATTGTGGAGTAAATCACAGCTCCACTGGCTACAATATCGTTGTTAAAATAGCCTGAGAACATCGTCAACAGAGCTCGTCTGGGGAGATATTTCATCTCAAGCTTTGATGACGAGGTCAGCACTGCTCAAACACATCCTTCAGCTACAGGTCAGCCCTTTCTGCACATCTGTTTTGAGGTCTCCATACCCCATTTGCTCATCCCTGAAACACTGTCACAAGGCCCTCCAGACTCCTGTCTCCCCCTAAAATCCTCCCCAAAAAGGCTGTCTCCGGTGGCATAGGTGGGTGCTCAGAAAACGTGCGCTCACCTTTCCGCTCGCGTGTGAATTGTACAACACAGACACAGTTTGTTCTTCGCCTAATACAGAATTAAACATTATGCAACTCACTGAGTGATATGTTTTGTCCCATGAGAGATTTGCTTCAGAAATACAAAGACAAAAGAATACTCATCTTCCATTATCATACCAGTTTTTAATCAGCTGGGAAATGCTGCCTCTTCCCCCAGATGAGCAGGCTGGATGGAAACAATGTTCTACCTCTGCCTCCCCCAACACCTCTTCCTTTTCCCATGGAAATGTTCTATTTTCATTAGATTCCTTTATTACCGCCCTCTTTTCTAGCACATCTTTTCTTGCTATTAAACCTTTTTCCCTCTACACACCTATTTTTCTTTTCTTCAATTACCAAGAGCCACAGCATGTGTTCGTGTGCATGTGCTGCATGAAGGAGAAAAAAGAGATAAGAAAAGAATAAAAAGAGAGAAAAGATGGGAAAATTCATCTGATAATTGTTGGAAAGACCAACAAAAGGGCTGACAAGGCACCCTCATGAAAACAGAAAGTTTTCCTATTTTGCTGGAGTGGAGGTTACACCCACAGACCCTTCTCTGCCCTGGCTGCACCTCAAGTGTAAGAAGGAGTCAAGCCCTCGCTGCCTGTTATAGCCACTGCTCTCCTGTAAGGACTTTTTACAGAGAACAAACCAAGCAGAAACAAGTAATTTCTGGTTTCTAAGCCCCTCTCAGCTCAGTGACAGCTCTGGCCCATGATGCTGAGGAGGGGGATGCCCATGAACAGCGTGGGGCTGCCAGCCTCGGATCTGTGATGCGCTGCGGGAAATGCTGATTTGTGTCTTTCGTTGATGCATGTTAATGCATACATTTGCATTCCAACTCCAATGAAAAATTTATGACTGTTAGACTTCTGTATGTCATAATTAAACACAAACAATAATTTCCAAATAACTGTTTACCATGCTGCACATTCAATTGTGCAATCAATCTCAGTGACTCTTTTTCCTTGCAAATGAAGGGAGGCGGGCCCGTACCCACCACAATGCGCTCGCACTGCAGCCTGTGGAAGATGAAGAGTCAATCTGACATTTCAGGAGACAGCGGTTACCTGTGGAATAAATAGATTGAAGCCCTGTCATTCTCAAATACATGCCACCTCCTCCTGCTATTTGTTTGGAGGAAGCCTCCCAGAGAGACGGATGGGACAAGTGCTGTTCAAACATCAATCTTAATGCAGAGGGAGAGGGAGGCAGCTGCTTGTAGAGCTCTGCCAAGGGACCTGAGACCTGCAAGGAATGTGTGTGAGCTGGTCCCAGCCCTGCCACCAGTGGCAGTCTCACAGCCAGGACCTGCTCTGGGAGGAGACAGGGACCAACTGACCAACAGAGACCCCCATGCTTGTGACAAGCTCTAACAACAAGCGGGCAAGGGGATGTGCAGGGAAAGCTACATCGAGAACTGGCAGAGGATAAAGACCTTGGCATGAGGATAAAGTCCTGTCAATGGCTCCATCCCTCGGCATTCCCGTCCTCATCAGCTCAGGTGGCTTTGCTGGCAGTGCCCGGGGTGGCCAGTGAGGAACCAGGGGTGCTGTGGGAGCTGAGGAGTTGGTTCATGCTGAGTCAGTGGCACTGTGAGCCATGTATTGCTAGGATTCAGCAGCAGCCTGTTTCCTTTGTGGCATAAAACTTGAGCTAGTGACCTGCCAATAGGTGTCAATTGGTGATGGCTTCACAGGGAACTGCATTTGTCCTGGAAACAAGGTGAATAAAAGACATAATGGAGTTCAGTGATACAATACAAATAACAGTGTCCTTTTACATTACTAACAACACACACTATGGTGTCTGGATCCCTGTTCTCCTGAGGATACCACTAGCAAGCTCTTTGTAAATAGGATGTCTCAGTTAATGTCCTGTCCCAAACAGCACGTCAATGACCCGTTGTGAATGCTCAGTCTCGGGGAGTAAGGACCGCACTGGGTGGGAGGAAGACATCGCTCCCAGTCTTGGCTGTGTGGTGACTGCCCACAAGCCCACACACTTCTCCATGGCTGAAACCGAGACCGCGTCTGTGGAGATGCCACTTGCGGTGTCACCACCTGTCTCGGCAGCACAGGGGCTGCAGACAGGGGCCACGAGGGCCCTGGGGGCTTGCAGAGGGCTGTGAAGATCTGGAGGGGATGGAGACAACCTCTATTTGCAGGCCCTGAGCTCTGCTGCCTCTATGAGCAGGTGTCAAGGCATCTGAAGTGTACTTGTTAGAGACCTCTAATTGGCTGTGAAGGATTTCTTCTCTAGATTGTGGGTTTATATTGTCCCCAGGTCGGTGCTAGTGACTAGGAGCTATTTCCACTCAGAGACTTTGTGAAGTTGAATATTGTCCCAGACTGGGTGCTTAAAGCTGGTGACTGTAACTCTGGTTCCTGCTCATGCAGAGAAGGACACGGCTGGCAGCAGGTGAGCCCTGCTCTGTCCTGCTGCCAGCAGGGGCAGGTGTGCCCCACACAGCAGCCAACAGGGACATGCTCCCAGCGAGGTCGTGTGTGCTCAGCTCTTGTCACAGCCAGAAGATTTCAGCTCTCTGGGCTGTCAGCTTGCTGGCTTTCATAAGGACTGATTCCCTAATTAAATTAAATTCTTTAGCAGTATTTAATGTTGCATATATTAATTTTTGTGCTAGCATGATCACTGTTTATTCACACTTGTTTATTTTCAGGGTGTTAAACTCTGTTGTAAACACATTTTCACAGGTCAAAAGCAAAGCATAAAAAAAAATTTGTATCATGAAGATTTCCAGTTCTCCAGCAAATGTGATAAGAGAAAGAATGTCTTGAGAGCAGGAGAGGCTGTTGGAGGGCCCTGCTGCTCTGAGGCTCATGTCATCCCACAGGGGAGCTGCTCTCACAGCCACATCCAGCAGCAAACCCCACCTGGGAGTTTAACTAACCCCAGAACATTTTGTTTTCCCTTCTGGCTGAGCCCCATGTCCTGCCTGGGCAGGAGGTTATATACAGCATGGAAAGTTTAAGGGAAGAAAAAGGCTCTGAAAGGCACAGGAACCCTTGGTTTGGATTGCATAGATTCAAAGTGCTCCTACTGAGACCTCAAAACTGTGTCAAACAAATGCAACTTATTGTCTCTTTCCCTGTCTTCAGTCCCTAACAAAGTTGTTTTCATTATCAGAGAAATCCCTGGAGAAGTGTTAGCATTGCAAGTAGCCCTTGTAAGTGGAACCAAATTAGAGAAGCGAGCAGACAACACAGCAGAGAAAACAGGTTTCATTTTCTATCTATCAGGTTCTATTAGTTTCACAGACAGGTCTCTATCACACCCGTGGCCTGTCTGCGGTCAGAGTGCACCCAACAGATTGAAATGGAAACATGTCTGCTGACTGTTATTGGATTAACTCTCAATCACCAGCTGAGTGAGGGACAGTGCAATTCATTGGGCACCTGTCTTAGAGACATTGCTACTAAATCCTGTATGCAAAGCTCTCTGCAATGCTCACCTGGTTTACAAATAGCTCGTACCTCTGATGTGCATCCAGGTGAGATCAAACTGCTGCTGAAAAGGTTCTTTGTGCCCTGCTCTTCCACACACCACTGCAAACCCCTTTTACCCATCAAACTCTTTTCCAGCATCTGTAGCACATCGTGGGCAAACTGCTTAAACACCACAGCAGGGACTCAGCCAGCCCTGGCAGGGGTGGGACACAGACTCCAATCACCCTGAGCAGCTCTCACAGCTACAGGGGAAGCACCATCAGGAAGGGAGGGGAAGAAAATTTACCTTGTAATTGCTAACAAGCCCCATCTTTCCTTGCTAGCACATAAACAAGGGATTTTGGCTCTCTTGCTGCATTAATGCCACTTGTGAAAACTAACTTGGGAGGCTGGATGTTTTTTCCAGGGTAAGGAGATGTTCCAATTACCAGTAAATTGCCAGCACTCAGAACAACACTGCATATTAATTCAAAGCAAGTGAGTGTTCACTGAATTACCCAGAAGGGTAAACAGCTTTTTGTGGGGTGTGTAAATAATCCCAGGGTAGTGAAGAAATTGGGAAAAGAGATCTTAAGAACTAATTTGCCTGGGCAGAGAAAAAAATTCAAAGGATGTGAGTAAAAGAAAGGGTTATCAGTAAAATGGTTATTTTGGTTGTTATGAGACTGCACAGACTTTCCTGGGACAGGGGACCATGAGCAGCCCCACCCCTGCCTCACAGCCCCTGTGGCTGGCCCAGGCTCCCCATGGCAGGAGGAATACAGACCAAATGCTGGGGGGAGGAAGAAGGGGTTTCAGGGGTTGCTGTACTTTCCACCTGAACCAAACTCTGATGTCTCTCAAGCTCAGTGTCCATTGCAGTCACCACTAACGAACACAGGTTTAATAAATGCACGTGGCTTCAGGGGGTTTTCCACCATTTTCTTTTTTTTCCAACACAGCTCTCTCATCACTGAGCTAATGCACTAATGGACACTTACCATTACCTAACTTCCGACCTAATGGGCACAGCAAATAAGTGAAAGGCTCATAAAATCAAATTTACTGAGCATCATTCCTTTTGCTGTCCATTAACTGAAACTATTTATCAGGTTAAACAGATCTAGGGTATGGAGCTATATTCATCTTGTATTAACGCTGTTACATGGACATTTCAGGATCCCAGGCTCTCCAGAAATTGCAGGGAAGTGCTGTGAGGCCAAGCTCTTGCTCCTGGTGGCAGTTTCAGAAGCAGGAGGGATGTCCCAGCCCTGTGAGATGGGTGGGTTTCTCTTCCTTCAGGCATAAAGGAGCTCCAGTCAACTGACTGCTGCAACATTCCTGGGAACAGGAAAGTGCTGTTAACCTTAATGACAGTGTCTAGTTTATAAATACCAAAACTAGAGACAGGCTAAATGAACTTTAAAAACTTTCATGTATATATATTTAAAGGGTTTTCACTTACTAAGTTACTTTTTTTCTTTCTAAATTCCCAAGGCCCCAGTAAAGCCAGTCAATACACCATTACAATGATTTGGGGACCAGTAAAGTTTTGAAAAATAGCATTTGCACTGTGGCGTTAAAGAAACCATTTGAACCACAGTAAGCCTTGAAGATAACTTTGAAATGTATTTTGATTTCTCAATAATTTCTTGAGAACCATTAAAAGAAATGAAAACTCTGCACTGTGGACAGCTACAGGCTGGGAAAGCACTGTGAGGGGGAAAAAAATATTGTCAATACTTAGGAAAGGATCTAAGGAGTGTCCCCTAAGCACTGTCTTGCCAGCAGAAGAGGCAGCTGGAGCTCTGCTATTGCCATGCCCACAACAGCATCGCCACCCCAAGCCTGGCCCTGCGCCTGCCGGGTGCTGCTGGTCACTGCTGCCGGACCCTCAGCGCTGCTGCAGCCACACATGGGGGTGCTGCCACCACAAAACATGAGGAACTGCTTGTCATGGTGGTTTCCTGCTTGAAATGGTGTTTGGTCCCCAGAAACCCAGTCCTTCCTCTCTCCTTTCTCCTACTAACCGTCCATTTGACTGCTTTCTAAAACAAAACAGCAGCTTCATTGCATCCAAGTAATGGCATTTCAGGCTTAAAAGCTGTGCTATGCACACAGTTCACAATGAATCAAACAGCCTCTAATGTCTCCCGACCTACTTCTCAGATCCTTCATTGTATCTGCTTAAGATAAAACCCTTGCTGGGGATTAAAGCATTCATGGCATATGTCCAAAGGCCAGAAAAGGCCATGCTGGAACTACAAACCAAGAAAACTGCTCCTGGCAGTTTCAGTGTTGTATTTTACCTTCAGGACAGGAAAAAACTTATTAAAACTGTGAATTATGACACCCGTGGGAAGAGCTGGAGCCTCTCATTGCAGAGTGGTGCCTCCCGAGCCAAACCCAGCCTCTGAATGTACCTTTCTTCCTGTAAGGTGAGAACAAGACATCAACCAAAATTAGGATCTGGTTTTTTTGCTCTTAAATCACTTGGTTTCCTTCAGTACTTATGCAATAAATGGGAATTAAGTAGTAAAGGATTTAGAGCCATTAAAAAACTAAATGCCTGGTTTTCCATTTTCTCGGCTGTGGGTTAATTTGGTCTCCAGCACAGGTGGCACTTTGCAGTCGAGTACCAAATGCATTTGGAACATTTCTCAAGCACTCCCAGTCGGCAGCAGAGTGAGCTTGGTTCTGAAGAACACAGTGGTACCAGCTCTGACCAGGAACCAGACCTTGCAGAAGTGACAGGGATGCACAGTCTCACCCCTGAGACGCTCCGTGCAGCACATGGGAATGAATTCTGAGTGGAATTTTCCACTTTTTTTGTGAGTCCCTCTCTGTGCCCTAAGAGTGGCTAGGGACAAACTGAAGCTAAGCCTGGTGTCCCACTGAAATGAGGGCGGGGTCACCCTGTCACCCTGTGCCATGGCAGTGTTCTGGGGCAACGTCCAGGCCACAGCAGGGCCCGGCCATGCCAGCCCAGCACACCAGCCCCCAACAGCTGCCTAGGGCTCTGTGTAGGTTCTGGGCACTGCTGTGCTGCAGCTGGTTACTGGGGTTAATGGCAGGGAAGTGAGGAGCGGGAGTACAGTGTGAGCTGGTTTTCAGTTAATTTAGCAGATGATGTCAGCTGTCCAGGCACGGGCTATTTCCATTCCTCCCCATTAACCTCGGTCTGACAGATTGTGCCGCCGCGCTTCGGGGACCATTCATCAATCCCCGTGGCTCCCAGTGACACTGCTTCCTTTTCACTGATGGTGACTGAAGAAAATCTCCATTGTTTCTGCAGCCTCCCAGTCATTCCTGAGGCAGGATCAGGCCTCCAGGAACCCATGGTGCTGCTGGAAAGGGGGATTCAGACATTGATGCTTGGCCCTTTCAGTTGGGTCAATATCTGAACCAACGCCTGCTGCAAGTGGACACCAGGCACGTGGGAAGGCCTCTTGCAGATGAGCTGAAAAACTGCTGTCTCAGGTCCTCAGGGTCTGTGACAATTTGACTATTTGTGTTTAATTATTTTTGCCAGAGACGGGCAACTCTAAGTCTTAGAATTCTACTTAAAATCTTGCCACCTTCTTGCATACTGAACTTCTGTTCTAGCAGAAACAGGACTTTCAGTCTGAAGCCCCTGTGCTGTCAGTGAAAGATGACACAAGATGTGTGATGTGGATCATTCTGATTTTTCAGAGGGAGTTTCATTATTTCAGTTTTCTCATGTTCTGGAGACAAAAAAGAATTCCCATACAAGAAGTCCTCTGGAAGAGGGAAAATTTCAGTTGGTTCAAAGGCTCTGTTTGAACAAAATATAATTTCACTTGAGCCTGACTTGTGGAAAGTGTCAGAAAATTGAAACATTCAATTCTGAAAACAAACAGGCACTCCTCCCTGAACATCGTGGAATGAGGCTGGAACACTGCCCCCTTCCCAAAGTGGGCTTTTCCTTCCAAGTTCTCCCTAGAATACACGTTTTATTGGAACTCTGTGGCCTCAAACACCTGCAATTACAATGATGCCATGGTTAAGGGCTGTGTTCCACAGGAAGTCAGCCCATCCAGATCTGGGCAAATCAGCCCTTATTACTTATTTATGAGAGTTAATTTCATGTGCTGGCATTTCACATGCCATATGGAGGAGCGGCTGCCTGAGCCAAGCTGCAGGCAGCTCTCAGCTGCCTTTTTTTTTGGTTGTTGTTTTAAATACTGCTGCTTGTGACTGAAGCAAGGTTAATCACTGCTTTTACTGTGAAAAATCACTTCTTGAGAAACCCCAAATCCTCACCTCCCAGGTCGGATTACGCCACAGAGAGCTGGTGTGCCCCAGCCAGGACAATGCCTGTCTGGTGCCCCAGCATTCACACACAGATCGGCTTGGTAGGTACAGTTACAGATAATCAGATGTTGGGTATGTGTAGCCACGTCCACTAATTTTCATAGGCACCAGTTCCCCCTGGTCTTTGCTCATCTGATGGTGATTGACAGGGGAACAGTCGGAGTGATTTGCCATCCAAGCCCGTGTGCTGCACACCAGGCAGCTCAGTCCCTGCTGCTCTGTTCTGTGCCACCACGATCGCTGAGAAACCTTTCCTCACCAGTATTTCCTGTTAAATTTGGAGTCTTTGTCACTCTGGGGAAGCTTTTTGTAAGGGTATCAATGTCGGGATTTGACCAGAAACTCTAACTGTGTAAACAAAACTAGAACTGTGCATGCTGGGCGATTTACATTGCTTCAGCTGCCCGATAAGCTGGTCCCTGACATCCATCCAGACAAAAATATACATCCAAAAATATACAGCTATTTTCAGTATTTCTTGTTTTCAGATGAGGTATGTCTCCAAAGATAGCAGTGAGATAGATTCACGGGAAGGTTGTGGCACTTCTGGTATTTGCTGTATGAGAATGAGAAAAATGGAAGCCATGTGGAGCAGTAAGGATGGCAATAACACTTCACTGGGGACAAAGAAAGTATATAAGGGAATGAAAGCCAAAAGGGCGGGGTGGCAGGAAGGGGACCATGGCAGGTGGGAAGCAGAGGAGCAGCAGTGCCTAGGTGGGCTCGGGGAGCAGCTTTGGGATGGAATGAGCAAGAGAACAGCCCTGGCTGTCTGGCACTGGTGGGGACCTGGAGGAGCCCTGAGTGTGTCCGCCAGGGTCTGAGTACATGGGTACAATAATCACAGCTGCCTGCTTCCCTCCATGCATCCTTCCTCATCACAGCACCAACTCCCTCTCATTTGCCTCACATCTTATTAAAATCTCTTTTCCTGGAGATTTCCATGGCTAGTGGATCCTACACAAACCTGTTTGTTTCCTTCATTTATGAGACATCTTTGATCTATCTGTGAAGTGCTGCAAACACTTTAATATAAAACTGTTCTCATTACAGTCTGAAATTAAAATTTAGTAGAAGATGCACAAAGCAGAATAAACTTTCAATTAAAATCTAAACATTGTACTGAGAAAGAAAACTGGAGGGAGCTCCTAGGCTTCTTTGCATTAAAAATACCTGAGATTTAATTTCACTGTGACATCTCCTTGGAATTACACTGCTAATTGATCAAATTTTGTCTGTCTGTTATTTAAACTTTCAATAAAACTTAGATTAATGGAAGGTGTAATCCTCCCGGGCAGAACAAATATTCCCATTATTCGTGTCAGGTATGGAATAGCAATGCCCCTACTAACAGCTTCTGCATTCAACCTGGGAACAAGAAGTTAATCATAAAAGTGTGGTGATTCCTTAATTGCTTGAATGAAATTTTCTCTGTGTGCCATTCTCCTCTCCCATGCTCCCCCATCCCGAGTCTCCACAACTGCTGCTACAGATTTTTAAAACCACACAGGCAGCATTTCCAGGACTGATTTTCTTTGTTCCTGATGCAAATGAAATCCCAACTTGCTCTACTCATGGTCTCCCAGAAGGATAGAAGCACCTTCAGAGAAAAAAAAAAAACAAGCAATGGCTTTATGGAATCACAGGATCAATGAGTTTGGAAAGACACTTGAGACCACCAAGTCCAACCATTCCCTCAGCACTGCCAAGGCCATCACTTAACCCTGTCCCTAAGTACCACACCTGCCTGTCTTCTAAATCCACCCAGGAATGGGGACTCCACCACTGCCCTGGGCAACCTGTTCCAGGGCTGGACACCCTTTCCATGAAGAAATTTTCCCCAGCATCCAATCTAAACCTCCCATGACACAGCTTGGGGCTATTTCCTTTCATCCCTTGTGACCTTCTAGAGAGGATTCCCACTGCAGTAAAAATCAGCTCCCACCTCTGGCACCACAGAGAAAGGAGCCTGAGCCAGGAGGCAGGAGCATCCCACTCTCCTGGAATGCCCAAGGAACCTCTGTGCATCCCTACAGTTCTGGGCTGGCTGAGGGGGACCCCGAGATTCACATCTGGCTGTGTGGACATTGCTCTTGAAGAGCTGCAGCTGTAAATGAGCCCTTTGCTAGCACAGGGGACCTCGGCCTCCAACTTTTGAAGACTTGGTGATTTTCCTACACAATGCACGTGCTGACACAACGTATTTTTGGATGCTTCTAGGGGTAAAACCATTTCTCTATTTCAAGCTGAGTTTGAATAAATTATAGAAAGCCTCTCCAAGATGCAGAATGCTTTCCAAATTGCTTATTTTAGTTTTCTATCTCAGTGAGGGCTAAAATCTTTTGCATTTTTAGAGAAAGTGATTGACAGTCAAAATGCCACCTGTGGGCTGAAATGGTGCTTGCTCCAGAAAACTGGGATCAGTCTTGGACAAAGGACATGCTACATAGATGTAACAACACAATCACTGTTCACAGATACTAATATTAACATACTACAAAGAATTAGAGCCCATTTTTTACTGTTCATTTCCACTGTGAGAGCAATGTATCTGTGCCAAACTGTTAATATCCACAAGAGGAGGAAATCATGCAGTATTTTTTCCCGATTTTTGCTTTTCCAGCTAATTTACTCTCTGCCAGACTAAGACCTTTTGTACTACGACTAATAAAAGTCAAAGAGGGGCACTAACAAGAGGGAGGAAGAATTCAGGAAACAACACCTAGTTTGTATTCCTGCAGTGGTCCTGTTTGTTGTGAAGTGCTAAATTAACTCCCATTAATTCATTGTGAAAACAAGCCGAAGAGAACAGCAAGGAACTTTCAGTGTCTTCTGAATTAATGCTGCATGGTAGCACTTTATTTTAAGAATAATTAATGATAACTCAATGGTGGAAAAACCAGACTTTTGATGCCTCTGAAGTACATCAGCTGTAGATGGCTATGGTTGTACCTGCTGGGAGTCCTGCTTAAAATATAGTCAAATATTTTCATAGCTGTGATTCATCTTTTCATCCTCCTAGGCCTGTGCTATATTTATTACACATACACTTTGTGAGGAGAAAAAGGAAAAATCTGGTGTACTTGAAATAGGAATAAAAGGGTCAATTTCAGGCACTCTGCTCATGCCAAGCCAGGTACCCCTGGGACTTTACTGTGGACAAGAACTGGGAGGATTTGGTCCACAGGTCAGATCACAGGTCCCTGGGCATCCCTCTGACCTGACAAAGGTGGCAGCCCTTGGAGCCCGAGCCCTCAATGCCTGGCCAGGGCTGCAGCTGTGCTCCCTGCAGAGGTTTGGTACTGCCCAGATGAAACATGGCACTGTCTTCTCTGCCGGGTGCAGACAGGGCCTGTGGTGGGGGCTTGGCAGGAATCTGCATAAATGATTGATCCAGGTGAGATGCATGCACCATCCTCATTAAAGTATCAGTGGGGCTGGAAATGAAAAAGATTCATGTCTGCTGCAGGAGGCTTTCAGGGATCAATATGTTCCAACATATGTTTTAATACAGTTCTCACACGTGTCTCATGGGATTTCCTTATTTATCTTTTTTTCCCGAGGTTATGAAGCCAACTGTTTTTAATGTGCTCTGAGGCAGAGACCTGCTTTTCATAATAAATCTCTTTCCTAGAAGGTGACAAGCATGAAGCTGTCTCTTATCCAAACAGAGCACGATCAGATTACCCTGCGCACAGAGCCCTGACTGCTCCCGCTGCGTATTGCTGGAGTGCTCAGCACACCTTCGGGGAGATTATTGTTCCAGAAAGGGGCTAAACACAACTTTTGCTTGTCGGTGCTTCTGGAACATTTTCTCCTCCCTTTATCTCTCCTTTTCCCAGAGGATGCTTTGATGTCTCTATAATACAGATCATACTGACACTGAGAGGTGAGTGGGCTGTGCAGATCCATACTGGAAGTGGGAAAAGCTGACCTTTAGAGCACTGGAGGAGGAGGGAGAGCAGCCCATGGAATGGCATTTGATAGGAAAGAAAGGGAAAAGGGCATAAGACTGTGTTGAAGCATGTGAGAGATGCAGAGCAGCCCTGGTTGTGCTGGCCTAGGAGCACAAACCAGTTCACAGCTGCTCTGTGACTTGGCTTCTGAGGCTCATGTGCTTGGTAACTAATCCAGCTCCTCATCAAACTAATTAATTGAGAGAGCCCAAGGGGCCACTCGAAGCCAGTTCATGGCAGAATGCTGTGAACAGCCCCCCTCGCTCACTGCAGAACACAGGACTGGATTCTCAAACCCCAGTTCAGCTGTGAGCTGGTGGGTGCGCCCGGAGCTGCACCAGGAGTGGGGTGGCCGTGCCCCTCCGGCCCCTCGTGGGGCTCTGACGGTCCTGGGCCGCCCCGTGGGGCTGTGATGCTCCTGGCCTCCCCACGTCTGCTGGCTGGCCCCAGAGGCATGGTGGCCGCTGCTCCAGCCCAGGGTCACCACGGCCACACAAATCCTCAATCCGAGGTCACCTTGTCCTTCTCTTTCATTCCAGGGAGATGCAATCAGCTGTTTCTGCAGTAAGTGGGGTGATGAACAAACCGTGTGTGACACCTCCCACGTTTCACAGTGCTGCAGTTCACTGTGGAGTCCATCACTGCTGGGTGGGAAGGAAAGACAGGATGTTTTCACACCCTGCTCTCATTAGCTGTGTGTGCGTGTGTTGCTCTTTTCTCCAGCATTTCTTCCCCCTCTCACAGCAAAACCGTAGGACAGGAAAGGAGCACTGCTGGATTCAAACCTGGGATGACAGGTCATTATACAAGAAATCATTGTATTCCAAAAATCATATCCCAGGGGCTAAATAATAGGATGGAAATAACAATTGCATGAAATCCAAAACCAACACAAAAAAAGAAGTGTTTGCAATTGCAGTACCCTACCCAAGAGAGCCCAGACTACCCCAGTATTGCACTGGAAATGCTATTTATTTGTATTCACACCACCATATAACTGCCTTCAGTCATCATTACAGGCCTGTCATTTTCTAAGTGTGTAATGTATGGTAAACACAGGCCTCTGACAGCACTGAAAGGTACACAAGCCAAAGGGCAGGAGGAAGCACATGATACTCTGGTCCTGTTTCACATGCCAGGAGGAGGGATTTGAAAGAACCTTTCCTGTTCTGACTGCAGCACTTCCCTGCACTGACACCCACAATACCTGTGCTTGGACACCATGCTGTGGTGGGGAAGACTTGAATTTGCATCTGTGTAGCTATCCTACACAGAGTGCAGAATTATAATTTGTAACCTAAAATTCCCACTGAAATTTTCCCTGGATAATAATTTCTGTGCCCCCCTGCCCTCGCTGAAGTCAGTGCTTTCATCGAGCCCCGGAGCAGGTCACACCTCCCTGCTGAATGAGTGAATGTGTCTGGGAAGCACAGCGAGCTGGTTGAGTCAAACAGGGAGCTTCGGACGCTCAGCTGCTGGGCTGACTGGCTTGATTTCACTCTACAGCAGAAAGTGCTTGTGAGAACCAAAACATCCAGCGGGTGCTGAAACCTCATTCCTAAAGTGTGAGATTCGGAGCCCGAGATGCTGACAGGCTGTAAGGGCAGCCTGGCCAGGCACGCCCCAGGCACGGCTCCTGCCCGCCGGCTGGGGAGGGTCTGTGCAGCTCCCTGCTCTGACCCTGGTCACTCTGGCACAAGAGCGCTAACGAGTCATCACCAGTTCCTCATTTTCATCTGGAACAAGGGGACTGTCCCGGGCTTTGCCGTTCTCTCGTTTGGACAGCAAGTGACACCTGAATCTGACATGATGACACAATTTCACAGCTCATGGGCCCTGGGAACAGGGACTTCTTTTTGGCAGCCCTGCCTGAGAGACCATTTGAAAATAATTAAAAGATGGAACCTTTAATGTGGTTTATGATGCTTTGATCAAGGTTTTAAATTAACCTATCTTGCTTTCAGCTGCTGCAAGTTCATTTCACCCTCATTGGCAATATCATAATGGGATTGACTGTAACGCAGTGGAGACCATGAGCCACACGGCTGCAGGCTGGGCTGTGGAACTTCTTTAACCCCTCGGCCACTGGTGCCTCCTGATGAGGTCCCTCAGGGGACGTGGGACTGCTCTGGGGGTGGTGAGGTGGCCGGGGAGCAGGTGGCAGCTGCAAGCAAGGCACACTGTGCCAGATCCCAGCCAGGCACAGCCGGAGAGCCGGGCAGTACATCCATCACCACTCCTGCCAGTGCCGAGGCCAGGCCATCCATCAACCAGTCAATTGGGAAGCAGCAAAGGGGGCATGGCCAGGACACGTCTCAGTGCTGGTGCCATTGGGAAGGGAAGTGTCAGGCTGAAATTAGTCAATCCAATCCCTACATTCAGAGAGACATGGGTCCTTCAGAAGGGTAATTTGCTCCATCAATCTGTGTGGAGACGTTGAACCACTCGCATGATGCTAAGTCAGTGGGGAGGGAGGTATAAATGTCACCTGACGTTAATGCTGCTGCCTCTGCACTGCGAGGGAAGCCGCTCTGAATCAGCTCAGGGCAGACCTGCAGTGGCACAGAGCTGGGGAAGATGAAAGACAACCACAAGTTATGATCGTCCTGCCAAGAGAGGCCTGTCAGAAGGACCAGAGCAGGGAAGGAATTAAAACTCTCCTGTTCTCCAGAGTCCTGCTGCCTCTACAAAAGCTGCCATCAGAATGAACTTCTGTTTGAACTGCTAAATGTGGGGGTATCCCCATTAACCTCCCCACACTGAGCTCTGCACCCCTCAGACTGGTCAGAGTGTGGACTCATTGTATCTGATTAAGGAGGACCACAATGCCCCAAGACCAGGAGATGTGGCTGACTCACCACTGACCTCCCCCAAAGAAATTGCCTTTTCTGACTCTTTGGTACTGACTGGTAGAAGCAGCAACACTGTGTCTCCTGGTGCTTCCATTCAAGGTCACATTATGAACCTGATATTGTACAAGAGCCTAAAACAACTTTTGGCAAGTGAAGAGACTTACAGCGTACTGTGCCAACAGCTTTCCAAGAGGCATTGGAATAGACTGTGCTAATAAACCCTGTGGAGAGCCATCGCGTGGGGGAAATGCTGAATCATTGCAGCTTCCTCTGAACAGCCATTGAGGCTGGATAAATCCATTTTCAGCAACTTCTTAAAGAAGTGTTTCTTAGAAGAGTGTTTTTAAACAAAATTGAAAATTCTATTCCATACTATTAGCTTAAGGAAGGCTAATTAAATCCAAGCCCTTGGAATAGAAAGATTTTCTTAGTCTGTTTCCAAAACTGTCACAAAAATTTGCATTTTTGTGATGCTGTTGTTTTCTTAAAAAAAGAATAAAAATCCTCTACACCCCAGTTTGACTGCCCTGAGACATTCCCCCAGAGAAGTGGCTTCATCTGCTTTTTTTTCCCCCTAGTTGGATTTGCCAGAAAAATCCCAGAAGGGACTGGGACTCGTGCCCCATGGTATTTTCATAAAAGCCTGAGCCACATTTTAGTGATAGCAATTCTAAAGAAAGTAAAGCACTGGTGATGGGAAAACACCTCAACTCTTTACTGAGGAAGGGAAAAACCAGAATAGCAGAAGATCCAGAGAAAGAAAAAATTAAGTTGTTTATAGCAGGAGCTTTCCTTAAAGACTTGAATACCTGTGAAAAATGTGAGAATAAAATAAGATAAAGATTTATTGAGTCTCAAAGTCTCCAGTTAGAATTAAATGTGGTGAGAAAAGTGGCTTTCCACTCTTAATTGTCTTTACCACTGTAACTGTGTGTCAGTCTCTTCTAAAAGCCTATTAATTCTGTAATTTAGTGCTAGCAAGAGCTGGGAGACAGACAGAACCACCACCGTTCTTTTTTTCTTCATTCATTGACTAAATGTCATCAGGCATCAATGCTAAGAGGGGGCTTTCTCCTTCAAGGCTTTAAACACTAAAAATTTAAAACTTTTTATAGTTTACCAAATAAAAAAGTGCTGGCACAGCAGTTGACAGAAGGTGTGCTATGACATTGTATGTTGGTGTGTTAATTGTGGCTAAAAATAACCTGACAGGTCCAAAGAGCTGTAGAGTGAACAATTTTCCAAGCAGGACGGGGAATTAGCTTGTTTAACTACTGCAGCTAGATGCAATGTATGTGTTTAGCCATAGTTTGAGTTTATTCGGAAACTAGCTAGAGCTGGTAATAGAGCTATTAAGGCAGGGACGGGCTGGTAGGTAGACTGCTTCACATTTCATGTTGTATAACAAGGTAACTGCCAAAAAGCCCCCATTACCTCAGAGCCAACAGCAAAGCAATGTCCATATTTGACTCTTTACAAATCAGTAGGAAAGATCCTCAAAGCGATAAGTAAATCAGAGCCATGTGTCCATGAGGAGCGCGGGGACCTGCAGGAGGGCCCTTCAGCTGGCCCGGGGCACCAGCCCGGGGAGCACTGGCGTCCCCGCAAGCCACCGGGGAGCTGCTGGCACCCACAGCTATTTCTGAATGGTCAGTTATTACAAATAATTCACTGGGTGCCCCTGGGACACTCCTGTGTCTGAAACAGTATCAGCAGCAGAACTGGAGAGTCACCTTGAACAAGAACTGGCACTGGAAGTGAGAGCTTCTATGTGCCTATGGAGGAATGCTGAGGGGGTACCTCAAACACACTCATCCATTCCAGCTCTTTGCGTATTATTTCAAGCAAACCAGGATGCAATTTCCCTGCAATCCATAGGTGGAAGCCTATAGGAATATTTTTCATTATTTGCTGTCTGTTTCCATTTCCCAGGCCTGCTGGAAACGACGGGAGGTTTCATAACTGGCAAAATCTGAGATTTAGATAAGTCATTTGCTTATTTGAATGTATTTCATACAGTGCCTCAGCCTGATTCACAACTAAACTTCCTTTTTTTGTAACATAATTTTTAGTGTAACCGAAGTGGAATTTCCCACTCACCTCTTGTGACGGTGCTGCAGTCCCATGGGCAGGATGGTGCCTCCTCCCGTTGGACTCCTTCTGATCCAGCACAGTTCCCGGGATGTCCCTGTGCAGTCCCTCTGATGGAGAGGGGCTTAGGGTACAGGGCATCCCACTGCTGGACACAAACACTGCTCCCACCTCTGCACTGGTAGCACACACACCTTGGCTGGCACCAAGTGTCACTTTGTCCTCCAGTGCCTGGTAAGCAAGCAGAATGCCTTAGCCTGTCTGGCAATTTATTCCCCACTGGTTGTGTCAGAAGAGAAAGAAAAAAAAGAAGCAAAAAGTCTTTAGATTCAAGGTTTCAGCATTCAGAACTGATTTTTGTGCATATACTTTGTTCCTCACTTTAGAACCATCAGGTTTTCTTTCTCCCGAAGAACATAAACAACTGAATTTTAAAGCAGACTCAGCAACTATGACATTGTGAAGGACACACCAACACTTATCATCTCTCCAGATGAGTTGGTAAGTATTTATAGAAACATTTTCTCCCTGGCACAGCTTTAACTAAGCAATGTATCTAATTTCCTCTGGAGAAATGTGTTGGAGAAATCAGTAAGTCTCATCATAAATAGTAATAAATAACTACTCTGGCGTAGTTACTTATTTAGTGAAGTTATTTGAATATTAATGGTTTTACAGGTACACTCACAGGGTAAAAATCCATGACAGTAATACCCCAAAACTAAATCCAGGGTTCCATGGTCTGAATTACAAGGCAGGATGTGGACGAGGTTACTGGAGACAACAATATATGGAGTAGCACAAACCTTTCCTTAAATATCAGAGACTTCACGGAGAGCTGCTCCACGAGAGCACTGAAGCCCAGACCACTCAAAGCAGGCAATTAACTCCCCTGAGCACAGCCAGGCTGAGGGCAGGAGCAGTGTCAGGCACGGTGTGGGACACAGCCGGGTGCTGCTGGGACAAGCCCAGGACCATCTGCGTGGCCGGAGCGCGGCTGCCCAGGAGGCAGCAGTCTTGGGCTGAGAGCACAGGAGCTGCAGAGCCGTGACCCAGCTGCGGTGACACCGGGACAGGAAGGACCAGCCCCCGCGAGTGGTGGCCCTGGGGGTGCCCCCTGGTGTCAGAGTCCCCATCCCTAGGGTGAGATGGAACTCCATGGAATGCACCCTGTCCTCTGCACACAGGAGTGATGCCTGTGGTTGCTTTGATGTTAGCAGCAGGAGACATCACAGCAGTGCTGAGATGCTTATTATCCCCTTGGGTTCTTTTCTTTTATTCGTCATGGGTTTCAGCCTGTTGTATAATATACATTTTTCAAGTTAAGCATCAAAACAATGAATACAAATGAGCGAGGAAGTGTTCACTTGCTGAAGGAGGAGAATTACTAAGAGCAACACTGCGCAGTATTATAATGCATTTCCACTACTACACCATTTGTATTAATGTATTAGAGACATCTACAAAGACAAATTGCAGCTTAGTTCAAAGGGAAGAACACTCAAATGCCTGTAAAACACTGCAGGCTGCTCTCGGAGATGCTCTCCCTGAAAACAACATTTGGATTTCAGATCTCTCCTGGCATCAAGGACAATATGCTCCCGCTCCCTCTTCCCAACTGCACTGGCTTGTGATGGCACGTGGGCGCCCACAAGGCCTGAGGAGGGGGGTGGCCACTGTCCCCAGCCCAGGACAGTGTCTGGCTCTTCCACCCACACTGACCTGGATGCACGGACAGCCACAGGCAGAACTGATGGCATTGGCTTATCCAAGTGAAGACTTTGTTGCTCAATATAAAGTATTGAAAGCTGCAGGAAGGTCTCCCTGGAACCTTCTCTCCCCTTCAGCATTTAGACATTCTGAATTTCCCAGCAGGAATGGACAAACAGTCCCTCAGACCGTGGGACACATGACTCTGCCCCGTTCCACAGCCCTGCTGTGGCTCAGGAATAAATACATCATTTTGGAAATGCCATTTCTCACCAGCATCAGGGACCTTGCAGATTAAGAGCAGCAAACCCAGGCTGGAAACACAGAGGTCACTGAGTGCAATGAGATCTCTGGATGAGATGAATCAGATGAGCCATTTTCAGGACATTAAGATTGTTTACAAATCCAGTCAATTTTTATTTCGTTTTGAATGAATTTGTGTATGTATTTTCTTTTGCCCTCTACAAGCACAGTCATCCTTTCTGATCTCCTTCCATCTCTCCCTGGCATATGGTATTTTCATCTTGCTAACAGGATTACATTTACTCTGCCAGGCTATAGCAGGCACCCAGTTCCGTTCAGACTTGCACGGCTTCTCTCACGAACGTGCTGCTATTAGCAAATGTCAGCCCTGGAGCAGGGAGGTGTGAGAGAAAGAATAAAACAAAAAGGGGGAAAAAATTGAAAGAAAAGGAAGAAGAGTGTTAATAGCAGCTGTTGGGAGCACAGAGTCACTGGTGAGTTCCCAGGGCAGGAGTCTCCGGCAGCACTGTGGTGTGAGGAGCAGAGCCCCGTGGGCACAGGGAGTGGGGACCCTCTGCCACAGCCCCATTCACATCCTGCTCTGCCCTCAGGGGGTGGGCTGGTGGTGAACATCACCCACAGCGGCTGGGGGAGAGTGGGGAGGGGACAGCGGGATCTAGAGGGCCAGTCAGTGCTGCACATCCTGACACGGTGCTGGCCGGGAGCAACCAACCATTTTTCCTGGATGTCCCATGTTCATTAAAAAAGCAGAAAACCAGCTTTGTTATTCCTTAGGGTATCATCTCCATCAGTGTTTGTGCCTGTTAAAAGGAACAGAACAAATTCAGCCAATCTACAGGTACAGGTGTCCGGGTTCTTCTGCTGTGTGCCCAGCCTCCTCCTCAGCTGGGATCACCCCTCACTGCAGGTGGATGTATTGCCACCTAGAGATGCATCTCGTTTACATGCCCATCCCTTCCCTGTACATCTTGCAAGGAGAATTAATTAGTTTAGATGATAAAGCACTGTGGGGAAGGAGAATCAAGGTTAATAACATATATTAATAAAATATCAGCAAGGAAAAATGACTAGCTGTGTCCCAGCTAAGCCATCTCCATTACCATAATCTGTCCCTGTCTTAGAAAGTGGTTATATCTCAATAGATCAGGAGGGAAAAATAATGGAGATGAAATAACTGCAAGGTTTCAGCTCCACGTGAATGCTCGGCTTGCTGCTCCACTGGCAACAACCTGGTGTGCAAAGGAGCAAACTGGGTGGCTGGCAGCACCCTGGGAGTTGTTCCCAAAATTTGCCCTGATGGAGATTCTAGCCTGGTGCAATGTTGTGCACAAATGAGGGACAAGGACAGCCCCCTCCGTGCTCTTGCCAGGGTCCAGCCCCGGGCACAGTGATGTGCATACCAGCCTTCAGTTCCAAGTTTGGGTTTGCAGAGTGGGAAATAGTGAGCTGCCAGGGAGCTGTGGTTGTCGTGCTGCCTCAAAACATCACCCAAATTCTCCTTTCAACTTGTTTAAATACATCACTTTATCATTCCCAGTAAGTTTCCCATTAAGTGTTCCCATCAGCAGAGAATAGATGGAAGCACACCATTTATCTGAGGTTTCATCACCACCCCAACTAATTACCTGTCCCCAAGCCATGAAGCAGCCAGAGAAGCAATACAGGCACCTTCTGTGACTGGCAGGTGGGAAAAAACATTTTATCTTCACTGCTGCCCCTCTTTCTTGCCTGGCAGAGGAGCCAAAGGGCAGGAACACAACAACAGAAAATGTAAAGTCCATTGAGAGGTGTCTGCAAACTGCATTTTGCCATTCAACTGTATAATCAGAAGGGAAATTGAAATTCATCTCACCAAAATAAGGGGAAAGCCTCAATCCAGAACTTATTTTCTAGAGCCAGACCCCAGACTCCAGTCTCCAGCAGCTGGTAGGAGCAGGGTTTGGATGCATTGCCAGGGGATTGATTTGAACATTTTAGGAATGGCAGCTCCTCCCCAGTGCAAGCAAAGCAGGAACCTGCTCTGTTCTCCAGCTGCTATTGATTTATAACACTTCAAAAACTTCACACCATATAGTCTTTTAATGCTGAGCTGTGAAATGAAAAGACACTTTCACACCATTAAAGGGAGGTTAATGTAACATGAAAAAGAGAGTATTTGCATTTAATGAGTGATTTTGAAGAGCTTGGCTGTATTTCTTGTAGGTTGCCCCTGAAAGCCAATCCCTGTATGGAGAAAAGTTGTTTTTAAGAAAAAAGTATATTCCTCCCCTCTCCAATCCCAAAGCAAAGGACACTTATTTAAGTATCATACTGAAATACCTATGGTCTGGTTTCAGAATAAGAAATAAATGGCTGAGAGGGTGGGCAGGGAACCTGGCAGGAAGATGACACACATGTGGCTGCTTGTGAGGCTTGTATGTTCCTTTTCACAGTTTTCCATTTTTTTCAATTCTGAGTGCTGCAGCACAGCACCAATACATTAACTTTATGCGTAACTGAGTAACAGTAAATTGCTACTTTCCCTCTGCTCTTCCTTGGGAATGCTGCTGGAGCCAAGCTGTGCCAGGGACAGGCGAGGCCAGCTGGCTGCCCGGACCCTGCAGCCACAGCCCACTCCCCCAGGGAGCTGAGGAGGGTCCTGGTGCCCACCCCAGCCCTGGCAGCTGCACCAGCACCCCACACACACTTCAGCTTTAACCATCTGCAGCTCCTGACTGGCTGGGAGTTAAGATTCCCACGGTGATCTATGCTCCCAATCGTATCTTTTGATATCTGGAAGTAGAGAATTTCAGCGAAAAAGGGCTTTCCACTAAGATGACCATAAATCTCAATGTGTTTACAACAGAAGACTGACCAGAAGAGTTTATTAAATCTCTAAGGGGTTTGATGTATATCAAACTGTTACATAAAGTCAATACTTTGGAAAGAACTAGACAATAAATACTCTACAAGAGGCAATATTTCTATCACGGAGAAAGCAATCACATAAAGATTAGGAGACCAATTTCAATACTGAATGTCAGTCTGCTGTAAGAAGACATTTATTGTTTTTCTGAGTTATCACAGAAGAGCGAGATAAGCCATAACAATATTCTGAGCCCAGCTAATCATGCTATCAAAGTCAGAAATACTCTTTCACCTTTTAAAAATCACTTTTCTACTTCACAAATAAAAAGAACAAACTCTTGCAGGTGCAAGGGGAGGGAAGGAAGGAAGAAGATTTATCACAGCAGGTGATGAAAAATCTGGAACTGCTGCCCCTCAGCTACAAACATGACTCAGGTCCCCCTGGGGGTGCACCCAGTCCAGGGGTGCACGGGGCAGATGCTGAAGTGAGGGGCCCACCCTAGTTCAAGGACTAAAGCATCACCTGGGAGAAAGCTGGCCCTGGTGGAGGGTTTGGAAACTCCTTTTAATGACTGATAGATGAAGACCTATGACAAAATAGCAATACTCAGCATGCAAAAATTCCACTTGTTTTAATTTTCCCCCTATAAACAGATTTTTCCTTTAATAGTTCAGATTAAAAAAAAAAAAAAGGAAAATCTCAACCGTTCCATTTTAGCAGAAGCCAAAGAATAGATGTCAGTGGGGAAGAGTATTGACCTGCTGATATTCCAAAGGCAACTGCTTGTTTCACTCTCATTCCCTATTTTCCCACTGCAAGGTCCTGCCTCCCCTATCAGCATCCTCCTCCCACTGGTGCCAGCCCTGCCCCACAGCCAAACCCGGGCTTTGCCCACACCCCCACCCCAAAGCAGCTCCTGCACCCAAACCACTGCATTCGGGTGACGCCGAGCCAAGTGTTGCAGCTGTGAACTTCAGCCCTGCTCAGCCCTGTGAGAGCATATCCCACTGGCAGCAGAGCAGGTGCACTGTCCTGCCTCCCAGCACTCTGGGAAGGATGTCAGAACAAGGACTAGGAGCTACTGGGATACCACGGGAACAGGCGTTATTCCAGCACCATAAAAGCCAACAAATAGGGACTCTGGCATGGAAACTGCCAGTAGCTCCAACCATGCTGGTGGGATGAGTTTGAGAGTTTGGGTTTGTCTGGCTGAAGCAAAAATTTCAAATTTGAATAACAAAACGGGAGCTTAAGAATTTATGTAATTTTTGCACATCACATGTTCCCCTCAACACTCCAACAGCCAGCAGAGAGCACAGCAAGCAGCGCGTGCTCTGCGCACGGGCAGGAAGATAAGCCCTTGGCAGCAGAGATTAGCTGACAGCCAAACTGAACACAGCTATTAATAATGACCCCGGTCCAGAAGGGAATCATCAATTATCCTTATCGTCTTCAGCTTGTATTTCTGGAAAGATGAATCCAGCAGATTGGTGTGTACAGGGAAGAAAGGAAATGACATGGACCTGTTGCTCGTTGTTATCAAGAACTGAAACACAATGAGATGGAGGTAATTATCAGCAATTTTAACACAGCTGTACCAGATGCATCAATGCTGTAACATTGAGCATCACTGGGTAGGAGGTACAGGAGGTACCAAACATGATTTTTAGTCCAAATCAAACTTTTAATCTCTCATAGGATCCACACAGCAGTGCTTTGGAGAAGTGATGTGCATAGCTGCTAGAAACTCCTCGATACAGATAAAAGATGACCAAACAAATCAATTTTAGAATAAAAAGCAGTTTTGTGCTTCAGAATCCAGGGGATCAATGTGTTTAATCATAATTCTGGGGGGAAAAGGAAAGCACCCACAAAGAACACGCACTAGAGCAGAGGGGTTTTAGAAAGCAGGGTGGGAAGTTATGCGGCAAAAATCTAGGAGCCCTCAGCTGAAACTCCTACCTGTGCTGATTGATCTAACAGGGGATGTCAAGTCTGAGTCAGCACATGAATTACATCCCAAAATATTTTGTAAATTCTTTTTTTGACATTGAGATGGACCGTAAGACAGGATGGCACCAGAACATGATGTACAGCACCATTGTCTGTCTGATGGATAGGGAGGTTGTGTGACACCCTGGGACAAATGATCTCCATTTTTGGGCTGCAGATTAACTTTCTGGGTCATTTGATAAATTATAGGAAAAGAAGTTGAGGGGCAAACTAAAATGGAGTTCCAGTGACATGATACCTCTCACTGACACTTTTTTGGGGGGGAGTAATGAGAGCAAATGGCCCCTTCTCTACCTCTTTTTGCAAGGTGATTGTAATTCCAAGAAGAGAGTATTACAGTTTGCCTTGTTTATTGTGGGGAAATAGTGTTTGATGCAGAAGAATCAAAGCTCCTGAGGAGGGATGTGACCATGGCATGAACTCACTTTGAGAACTCGGAGCACTGATTAATTCCACAAAAGTGATGTAAAAATACATCATTATACCAGCACTGTATTTAGATCTGAGCTACACATGAGCCGCAAGGCCCTGCAGCTCTGGGCAGATGCAGCTTCCCAGTTCCTTGGAGTGTGGACAGAGGGATGGCCACCTGGCCAAGACCCAGCAGAGAACTCTGCTGCTCACATCCTCTGGCTCCTTGGCAGAGCTACACACCACAGTTCCAGGACCACGTTTTGCAGTTATTTGGGAACTCAGAACCCCAAAAAGTATCTAAATGGGACTTGAGATGTTTGGATAAGGGACTTGCATCCCTCCAACAACCCTGAGAGGAAGGCACAACCAACTCACTGTTACTGGGCCAGTAACTGCATTTCCAATTTGTGTGCAGCCTGTTTCCCTGGCTGCAGCAGAGGCATGTGGGGGACAGAAATTTGTGGGTGGCCTTTGGCCCCAGCAAGAATAGTGAGTTGCTTTCCCAGAAGTTACTTTCACAGTCTAATCAAGCCTGTTCTCTCTAATGAAAGTTAATCACAGGAAAGAGGTTAGAAAATGATGGCCTGGGTGAGCGATGCCCATCGGAGGGGTCCACTGATGTCGCCTGGCACAAGCACTGAAGGGCTCTGGCCCTGGTTTTATTTCACCTGCTTGCCTAAGAACTGCTCTGCTCTGTTTCTAATGGAACAATAATCTGCACTCTTATGGGGCTGGAGAAGTTGGGTTTCTGAGGGAATTCGACAGCATCTTTACTAGTTTATGGTATAAAAGACACTTAAGGGGATTTTGTTTGTCACTTGAAAATTAGCCTAGAGGAAAATGAATCTTCAATTCAAATTTAATTAAAAACTGATGAACCAAAAGCCTTGTAGTGGCTCTGTGAAGTCCCATTCTTACAGCACGAGAACATAACCCTGATAAGCAGCAAGAAGAAAATAAACACAATAGATTTAAAGTTAAAACCCAAACAGAAATGGGCCAAACTGTAATCCAGTGGTATCAGACCACTGCCAGAACAGAAATTGTCCCACTGCACTTAAACAGGGACTTTAAGGGAACTGCTGAGCTGCCTGTGTACTACTGGCAACATCCCATTAAACTTACTGTCATTATTTCATCCACCTCTTTGGTCAAGACCTCCTGCCCCTGAGAGGAGGGGACATGTCCCTGAGGTGCACACATCCCTCTGCACTGTCACACACAGCGCTGAGCCGGGGTAATTGCACACAGCCAAGGTCAGCTTTCTTCCCTAAAACATTAGAGCATGTTCATAAACAGCTAATAAACCCACAAATGAGTGATGACTTGGCATAGGAGGAGGCGAGGTCAGTGATGCTCAGCTGCTCCAGTCTGCTCCAGAAAGGGAAAGCAGAAAGTCCCCAGGCTGGTCTGGGGGATGTCACTGGTGTTACTGGAGCTGCTATGGGAAGGGCTGAGCAGGGCACCACACACGGCCTGTGCACTAACACGGCCCTCAGAGGCATGCAGGTGGATGTGACCCACAGCAGGAAATCTCTGAGGCCAGAGTGTATGGCTTCACTCTACCAGCTGGAGCAATTTAATTAACTATGGGAACATTAATTATTGGCTATTGCTGTTTTTATTTCAGAAAAACCAACTGGCATTTCACCAGGTCAATATAATGCAAAATAGCCACTAACCCCAACCTGAGCTTAGGCACCAGATGCTTTAGATTGATGGTAATGTCTTTGAAGCTCTTACTGGCAAAGAACAAATTTTAAAATGGTCCCAAGTACCAGACCAAGGAATGAAATTTCCTCAGATACTTAAGACCTCCTGTTCATCACCCTATGTAGCATGTGATATACATTCTTGTATATTTTCTGTCACCAGTGATTTATGAACAAAGCACATTGTACAAATAAGCTTAGTATACAAAGAATAAACTGAAGCATTCTGTGATGTGGTCTTGAGGCAGCAATTGCCACCCCCACCTCTGGACCTCCTGTTCCATTCTGAAAGACTAGAGGGGCTGCAGGAGGCCAGTGGCCAGCAGCCACCTGTGCCACCATCGCTGGGACAGGGCTACTCAGGACAGGGAGGAATTTCAGCCCACTCTGCCTATGGTACTGCCACAAAGTCATGTTTCTGTTACAAATGCAGGCCAAGAACTACCCTGATTCCACAGAGGGTTGGGGCACAACAATGTATTAGAATGAAAATAATGACGAGAGGAATGCCTCTTTGTGATTATGATATTATGGTTTAAAACTCTTGGCCTGGCTTGAACAATTTCTAACTTGCACTAAAAATCTTTCAGAGAGAAAGGAAAAGTCAAAAGAAAACTGGGGTATTGAAAGGGGGGTGAGGATGGAGCCTCCTGTCTGGGTGGCTCCTGTGCAGCATTTGGACCTGGAAAAGAACTGTCCCTGGTTCTCTGTGACCTTGCCTGCTGATGGCCTCCACAGCTCACACAGACCAGGAACAACTGGAGTGTCTCAGACCATCACCTGCAGCCCCACTCTCCGCTCCCACTGTCCCTTCCCATTCTGAGGCTGCAGAGACCCACGTGGGGTTTGCAGAGGATTCAGCCAGCTCTCACCACCTCCTGCCCACCTCTCCCACTAATGGACACAGCACAGCCATTTCCCCGAACTCCTGCATTTTTCTTCCCATGATTATCTCCTTTAAAAAGGCACGAATTGAAAATGAGATGCAGAGCCAGCGGGCTCTTTTGAGCTATGGTTATTAGCTGTGTGGAGGATGAAAGTGGTACGACTCCCCAGATAAATATATAGTTCATTAAAAGTGTTCGGGACCACTCTATTCTGCTGATCAAAAGCCTAAATCACACAGTTAGCAACATTAAGGAGCTGTATTATGATTTGAGTTATATCTGGATAAAGCCACTTGAGAACCGAGGGGAGCCTGGCGGCGCTGGCAGGTCCTTGCCGGGAGCCCAGCAGTCACACCACAGCTCCGGCTCTGATCCCAGCACACGCAGCCCAAGGCAGGATTTTATCTTGTTTTCAACAACTTAAACCATTCAGGCTGTTTGGGAGCAGCAGACTGCACACATGAGTAGGTGCTTTCTTCCTCAAACTGCAGCTGCCAGGTTTCTCTCATGCAGGTTTTAACTGGGCAACAAATCCAATCAGCACTGCCCAGCTCCAGAGGTATTTTTAAAACCACACCAGAGCTCTCTTTTCAGTCGTGTCCCAACAGAATGCTGTGAGTGTGGGAAATGAGCACATCCTTGTGCACACAGCTTAATAAAGCCCCACAAACCCACAAATCCTCTGCACAACCAGGCTCTGGCTCTCTCAGCAGAGACCTCTGCAAAGTCCAGCCCGACGTCCTAAGTCTTGGCTCAAAACCTGCCACTCTGCGATTTCCGATCATTTCAAATCTGGCTCACTAAAAGCTATCTGAGACTGAGGACATGAATACTGATGACAAATTTTGCATCCAAATGATGTCTCAATCAGTCAATTTTAAAGAGAGCACAAGTTTCTTGTTCAGCTTCAAGCTTTGTCAAGGACACCACAGAGTCCAGGCAAGCTGCTCCTTGGGAGGTGGTGAAGGAGTACTGGGTCTCAGCACCTGTAGCAGCTCCTGTCCCACACCGCTGCCACCTGAAGAAGAACTCACCATTGTCCTCACCCTGCTCAAACAGGGCTTGCTCCTCTTTCCTGGCTGCCCTCACAGCACAAGTCCAACCCTTTGACAACTGGATGTTCCTGCTTATCCAACTGTTCCTCCCATGGAAGCAGGACAGCTCAGAGCTGCCGGAACCCCTGCATTTCAGTGTGCTGTAATTAAACAACAGGTACACTAATCCACAGCAGGAGAGCACCAGTGGGAGGCTGCTGTTCCCCCCATTGCTCTAGGGGATTTCTTGGCCAGGCACTGATAAATTAAACTCGGCACCTCCTTTGACTAAGATGGATGACAAGCTTAAATGATATCCACTGAACAAATGGCTGATTTGTGTATTCTTCCATTCAGGATTAGGCTAATAAGATGTTCATTTATGGATCTATTACCAAGTCATTTAACTGCTTAAAAGACGAGGACCAGGCAAATTTCACTATCCATGAACTGATTTCCTTCTTTTTAGGACAAATTTTAGTGGAGGGCTTGAGAAGGTAATTTAGTGGGACATATCAAAACATCATTAAGGTGACACAGCTTTTTAAAATATGTGAGAAAAACTCGGGGTACTTGAAGCCTCCAGGGTTAAGGCAGCCCTACTCTTCCCCACCTGCATTTTGCTGTGGTTCCTGGAAGGACACACAATCAGGGGATTTTAGACTGAGAGGAGAAAACGGGCTCCCAATGACCCTGGGGACCTTTGGGGAGCCCCCAGCTACAGCAGCCTGGTGCAGGGCTGTCCCCAGGTAGAGCAAGTGTCTGCAGGGCTGTTCCCAATTGCTGCAGGCTGTAACTGCAGTGTCACCTCGGGGCACATCTGCACCTGCTCCAGCCCTGGAGAGCACACAGTCAGTCACATCAGACTTTCCCTGCAGCATCAGCACTTGCCTCCTTTCTGCCTGTCACCAAAAGGAGGGAGAAGGTTTATGCATCCCCGTTCACACTGCTGGGGCAGTGCTCAGCTCAGTGCCCATCGGAGCATGTGCCGGGGGGCAGGAGTGCTGTCCACACCACTCCTCGACTCAGAGACCTCTGAGGACAACAGAAAACTACACAGCAGATTTTTCAGAATGAAGATTTGCAGTCGCTAATCATCCACACCCAGTCTATGGAGGCTTTGTGTCCAGATAAACAAACCAGCACTCCGGCATCTGTGCAGCCAGCTGCTGGGCTGGCATTAATTCAGGCATGGGGGAAGGCTTTCTGCTTGAATTAAAATAAAAATCATCAGCTGCCTGGTTCTGCTAAATTAAATCAGGAAATAACTAAAGACACTGGTATTTAGGCTGCTGTCATTAGGATCCAGCATGAGCAGGCATTTCTGCACGAAGCAGCTCTCTGCTGCTCTTTCCTTCGCGGCCCCATGCCTGTGTTCCTGACTCACGGCCGAAGTGCTCGCCCACCTGCCAGGGCTGGGGTTAATGGCTTTACCCAGTGCTGCTGCAAGCTGACAGAAAGCTCCTCGCTGAGCCCTTCAGGGCACCAAACACTGAGCTGTAACATTCTCCACACCGGTCACTCGGGGAACAGCTCATTACCCAGGATTTTGATAATACTGCTGAGCGTTGGAGACAGGAACACAATTATCTTCCAATCCAGATTTACCAGCACTCTCCTCCTCTTGCCTCACTGAAGCACAACAAGCTCTAACGGAGCACTTTGCTATGTGAGGTCACTGGTGCTTCTCAGAGACAGAGAACAGGAGGGCACATAAGACTTCTTAATTTATACTTCATCTGCTGAGTCTTAGTTAATTTAACAGGTTCTTACATTCATACAGCAACATACAACATGCTTCCAGAAAACCGAGCTGTTGCCAGGATGTAACTCATTCATTTAATATACCCACCAACACTGTGAAAACCCATCTAATGTGTGTGCTGTTTTGTGCTCCACATTAACAGACATTCTCATGCACATTAATGCTTTGTCCCTCTCTGTGATGTCTTTTCATGCAGACAGTTAAGAAGAAGATACAAACGTACTGTCCAGAAGTCCACTTTCACCTGTAATATGAATTCTCTCCTGCCTACTAAGGATAGCAGGGGTGATGGGATTTAGCACAGGGTCAGATGCAGAGAGCGGAGGGCAATGCTCTGGCTCTCCACAGGGAGGAGAGCTGCTGGTAGCCACTCAGCAAGGACTCACAGCACCCTGTTCTTCTGGCTCAGCTTCCCTCAGCAGGGCCCTGACAGACTCACGGGCTTCACAGGGCACAGTGGAGCCTCTCTCACTCCCGGGGCAGCCGCAGGCAGAGCCCAGCGGTGCCAGGGCATGGCCACTCCTTGCCTGGAGCACAGGTCACGAGAGAGGAGCACCAGCAGCCGCAGAACACCCAGTCCAGATGGTCTGTCTGTCCACCCACCAGCCCTTTCTCACCACCAGCCCTCCGTGCCCCGACAGTGGCTTTCAGGGATACCCTGATGTGCCTCTCCAGGGCAGTTTCTGGTCCCCAAAACAGCTCTGGGAAAAACCCTTGCTTGGCTGGTTTCTCTGTCGATTACACACACTTTCAGAAACCAGGGCAGAGCACTGGGCTGTGACCAAGTGAACAGCTCAGTCCTACATTCATCTGTCTCTTTTGCATAATGCATTTAAAAGTGGATCTATTTTTTATTGCAGAATAATATGTCTGGTTTATATGTTGGCATCTTTGTGATGTACTGACATTTTGTGCACATTCACGGCTCACCTCAGGGAAAGCTGGTAACTGAATACCACCACAGCCCTGTTTCATGGCACCAATTATGATCTTTCCCAGGTACTACTTGCTTCATTATCTGAGTGAAGAGTTTTATCTTACCTACCAGGGAAACCTTCCAAATTCACAGCTGGCTAGATATAACATTGAATATTTAGCTCAGCCATAATGGCAGCTAATATTCCCCTTAACTGCTGCTCTTAAACAGTTTCATCCTATCGTTCTTAATCACATTAAAAGGTATTGGATATATAATTTCCTTTAATTATGTGAAAATATTGGTTGCTTCCTTTCTTTGGAGCGTTATGCACAGAACAGCAGTGATTAATGCCAGGAGTTTCAAAAGGCAGTCAGAGAAAGCTCCTAATTGTTGATTTATGCCCTTATTGGAAGACACCGGTTTTTTTCCCCATCCTTTTGATCTTTACTTTCTGTTTGAGTCCAAAATTATTCTGCATGTGTCATCATTACATTAATCAATACATGTTTTGTCCTTCACAAATATGCCTAATTGCTTTTCTCATTTAGACAGTAATTTGCTAACGAACACCGTCACCCACTAACACCAATGGGAGGGTTTACATGGCACACTGAGTAGATTTAGAAGGGGAAAGACATCATTGTTATGGGCAGCGAGCACAACTACTGTATCCCAGCCTGGATAAAGTCTTGCTCCCCTCCTTGTCAGCAGGATGCTAACTGCACCCCATGGAGCTGCTGCCAGCCCCTGCCCAAACGGAGCACAGGGACATCCCACAGAGAGCTCCCATGGCAGCCCTGAGCTCAAGGAACACTCACACCCCTCTGCCATCCAGGGAGCACACAGGGCACGGGCTGGCATTGCTGTGCCACAGGCTGGTTCATGCCCCACTCGCCCATAACCCTCTCCTCATACAGCACCGTTGCCTCCCTCGCGCCCAGGCCGAGCTCCCTTTTGAGACAAGACTTCAGATAGCCAGCAGGGAAAGGAAACACCAAGCGGTCCAAAAATAAATAATTTTGCATATAGATCTCAAATTTTCTACTCCCCCATGTACACAAACACGGGCTTGGGTTTTCTGACTTTGATTCCTGAGTTCTTATTTTTTTGGTGGCCACAAATGACACTGAGCCCTCTGTGATAGTGTAATAGGAAGTGCCTAAAATGACAAATTAGGAGGAAGAGTGTTTGTGACAGTGATAAAGGGAAAGTTTAAGGCTTGTATTTAGATAAATTGGCTGGAAAATTTGATCCACACAGTCTTTCAAATATGATTATACAAACATAATTTGCATAAATATTATCATTAAAATTCTGCCTATGGCATAATAAAGAAGGGAAAATAGTATTAAATGATCAAGGCATTTGAATGTTTGAAATACCACTGTGTGATGTTTCATGCTATCCGTTGAATAAGTAATTTATTGCAAAATCTATCAAAGCAAAAGGAAATTAAGTGAGATAAGGCTGGCTTTTTACTTTGCATGTTTTTTTTCTGACGATATCGTTCCTTTCAGAGCACATTTGATTTTTCCAAGGCACTAACTCAGACTAATTATAATACTGGATCTGCTGCAGAGCTGTGACTCTCCAGATGCTGTAATTGCAGTGCGTGCCGACGTGCAGCCTCTGGTAGCAGGGGACAGGACTTGTCATTCTTGGGTGGGGGTCCCATCCTGTGTCCTGCTCTGTGCCACCTCCTGCCACCTGGAACTGAGGTACAGAGCCTGGTGCAGTCTCAGGTGCCACTGTGAGCAGCACGGGCACAGGCTCAGGGCCGAAGGGGTGTCCTGTCCCCGAGGACTGGCCCAGCCAGGCCACAGCGTGCCAACCTGCGGAACCCCTGCCAGGTGCCAGCACCCGTCCTCTCCAGGGGTGGCTCCACACTGGAGCACTGTTGTTTCCAACTGCCGTTTCCAGGCTCTCCCGCCCTGCCATACACTGACATGTTTCATACAAACAACAGATTGCCACACTGCTGAGCCCTGCTGGGTCTGGAACACAGGCACGGGCTGCTGCGACTCTTCAGTCACCGTTTTCTTCTGCATACGCTGACTCCCACAGCCCCTGGCAACCTGCTGCTGTCTCCTCTGTGCCTCTCCTTCACCACTCTGGGCACAGGCCTCCCTTTGCCCTTGGCAATGGGCCACGACAGCACCACCCTCACTCTGCCATGCCTCAGGTGGGCTTCTCGCTAGGAAAGGTTAACGAGGAATGCAGGCAGTGTGACGTTCATGGGCAGGATGGCAGGATCAGCAGCTACTGATCACACACGGGGAGCATTAAACATGGTTCTCAGCACCAAACCAAGCTGGTGAACTGCAGCAGCTGATGGACTCTAACACTGGCTGGACAAGCAACGCCCCATCTGCTTGTAGAACACGACAGAGCTCGGTGCCCACACTCTGCCGTGAGCAGGGGCCGGGGTGCCCACAGCTACCTCATGGCTCCTTGCCAGGGACCGGGACAACCTGTGCTCACAGATTGAACACCCCATTGAGAGAGCAGATCAGGCTGGTTATTTATTCCCTCTGTTGGCTTAACCTGGTAGAGACCTAAGGGATGAAAGGGCAAGTAGGAAATGAGCTTTGAAATGCACAGGGTAACTGTGTTTCTTATCGTTCACTGCTTCGTCCCTGCCACTGCAAAGATCCCTTTAAGTAAACCAGAAAGAAAAATAGGATAATAAAGGAAAGAAAACTCAAGAACAGTTTACTGAAGTGTTTAGACTAAACTGCTGCAAGGTACGTTGACCCTTGGATATAAATCCTCTGCCTTCTCCACCTCCAGGCCTGCAAACAAGGCAGTCTTGTTCCTAATGTCACTTCCACTGCTGAAAATTTGTGACATCAATAAAATCCTGGTTTGTCAGTACAAATGGAATTTTAAGTTGAATTCTTATCAAATTAGCCTTTCATCAAGGTCACGCAATATTGTGTGAATAACCTTTTGTGAGGCTGTGTACATGGTTGCTGCCGGAGGTGAGAACGAGACAAATTCTAATGAGATTACCCAGCTGGAGCACGCAATAGCAGGCAGTGGAGGAGATGGGGTGACATTAGGTTTAGAGATAATTTAAGTAAATAGCTTCACCAATGCTGGAAGCACAATGCTTCACCCCCCATCTCGACTGTGAACCCACACATGCAGTACCTCTTTCACAGGTCTCAGTAGCCCCAGAGCAGTCACATCTCTGACACACCAGAGCCAAACAGAATTTCCTGGAGGAACCAGAATGAATTGTAAATGCATCCCCTCTGCTGGCTCTGTGGTGCAATAAAACTTCATTTCAGTGGAATGGTGTTTTGCAACAGCAGCTGGAGGGATTTTCCACCAGCCTTGCACATCATGACCAAATTTGTGGGGAAAAACCTGTTTTTCAGCATGAGGAGCTCAGTGCTTCAGGAGCTGTGTAGGAGCTCAGGGAGTCTGAGATGTGCACTGTGAGGCAAGGACACAGCCTTGCTCCCTCATTCCAGGCTTGGCTCCAAGCAGAGCCCAGATCCATGTTCGACACTGCCTGTGGCATCACCCAGCCAGGGGGGTGGAGCAGGCTGCCAGGAAGCGATAACTCTGCTCTGGCTCCCCAGCACCTGCTGTGCCAGCCCTGGGAACTGCAGGACCCATCTGAGGAATCTGTTCCCACCATGATGAAATAATCCTAATAAATAAGTATGAGCTGCTGCTGCTATCCTTTTAGATAGCACCTTTGCGAAATGAAATATGTAGATCAAATTACACAATCAAGAAATAAACTATCCAGCTACTAATCCTCCTTCCCAAATAATAAAATAGCTGCATATTTGACAACTTCAAAGAATATTTCAGCAAACATAATAGAGAAGATAATGATAATTAGGCTGGTATTTTATGCCATAACCCTCTTGAATGCCTACAAAAATACAATATTTTCAGCAAAAGATAATTGAAAAGATTATTTGGCTTATCTAAAATAAGTTTTTCCAAGGCTCAGCACATCTGTTACAAGAATTCCTGCAGACACATGGTGCAATGCTGTTGGCTCAATGGACTGTTCATTATTTGAGAAAGACGTGGACAAAGACATGGAAGGTTTTGTTCATAATGGGTCCCTTTGACAGGAAATGGACATAATCACTTTTTATCGGACCCATGAAAAAATGGAAGTGACTGAATAAGCCCAGGAAAGAGCAGACAGCTAAGCTGGAGCCCCGAATGCTTCAGACCGTGCAGGGCAGCCCCCAGCACAGGGCAGACGGGGGTGCTGGGGCAGAGCAAGGGATCTCCTCACACAGGTATGTGTTGATGTAAACTCTGTGCTCTGACATTTCCCTGGAAACCCACACAATTTGCTCTTTGTTGCTAAGTTACATGTTTATCCAGACCCATACAGATCCCTCCAGCACTGTACGTAGGGTGCCTTTTGCAGAGGCAGCTTCAGTATTTGCTTTCAGTGACAACTCAAGCCAAGAATTTGTTTTTAGTACAGGTTCTCGCTGCTAGGATCTGCAGGTTGAACCTTTGAAGGGCAGACAGCTGTAACTGAAAGCCACTTTCTGTCTTGGGAGGCATGGGGGGAGAAAATCCAGGCTTGGCTGCAACAGCACAATCGATGCCAAGGGGACCTGCGATACCAAAGGGCTGTGGATGCAGCCAAGGCAATAGTTCTGAGAATAGCTTGATATTTCAAAATTGAACATTTCAGATCTGAGGGGCCACAAATTCCTTGTCTTTGTCCTTCCCTGCTTGTCCCTCTCCGCAGACACTCTAGCTTCAGGTAGACTGAGCAAGACCTTTTGCTTTCAACCGAGTCTGTAGGGTGCTGTGGTGTTTGTACTGGTGGTCCCTCCAGCTGACAAGGGAGGGGGAAATGTCTTCATGCCTTGTTTTGGGGTCCCTTGGTGCTCTCTCTCACGTGAATGTGTTCTACCACCCCAGCCACCTTGGCTGCACTCACTTCCCATGCTTCTGTGGCCACAAAAAAGTCTTCCCAGTGATCCCTGGGTGATTTTGTGACACAGGATTTTTATAAGGCTCAGTATTTCTAAATATATTTACTCCTGTTCGACCAGTAATTGTGACTGACTGAGCAGAATCTGGAAAGCAAAAGGTTTTACGTGGGCTCTGGTAGGTTTAATCTTCAGTGCTGCTGTGACTCAGCCCCGTAACTCCAGAAGAGCTGTCGGTACTTGCTTTACAAGTTGAGCACAGAGCAAGAGAGAAGCAAAGGGGCCAGTGCTCAGCTCTTCTCATGCTGGTGGAGCAGCATCCCGCTATTCAGGGACAGAAGCCCAGAGCTGGTTCTCAGCAGCCTCTCATCCAGACGCTGCTCTGCTGGTACTCACTGGACTCCTGGCATGAACGAGGTTTGTCCATGGGCTGAAGGGCCCGTCCTCCACATTCCATATTCAAAATGCACTAAGCACAATGTTTGCGAAAAGTGTCAAATGCAATAATATATTCCTGTGTTTAACTTCAGGCTACCCCCTCACCAACCACACTGAAAAGTGTTAGAATTGGACAAGATTTCCCAGGAGTAAAAGAAATTCATGTTCATATGCTTATAAAGGCTGACAGGTGAACAAACTCTTCTACAGGGCAATTGCAGATGCTCTAAATGACATTTTAAATTCTTAAGACTTTTCCATTTGCAAATAGAAGTTGCTTTGCAAAATGACAAGCAAACCAAGCAGACTTCCCAGAAACTGGTCCTTTCTGTTGCCTTTTAGTGGTTTTATTTTCCATAAGAGAGAAAAATGATCAGTGGTTGGGAGGGGGAGAAAAGGCCCCTCAGAAATGGACTTTTGCATCTATCTTTTTTTAATCTTTTCTAGAAGAAGAGTAATAGGCCAGATACAGCATTAATTTTTATTGTAAACTACTCTGGGAACATATTTTACTCAGAGCCCTTAGCACAGAAAGCAGATTAACTGGAAAAGCTAATGGTATAATGCAGTATAAATATTTACACAAACGTTTAGCTAAATCCTTTATTAAACAGGTCAAATTTTCTCTGAATTTTTTCACCTTTTGTTATGAGATTTTTAATCAGTTGATACCTTTCCAGGCTTTAAAAACTCTTCAAGGAAGGAGGAGACAGTCCCCCAAGCATCCCAATTCTCACTGCTGTGCTGTTTTCATCCCACTGGTTCTCACAAAGCAGAATTATGCCGAAATGCCTGTGCCCCTGCATGGGATGGTGAGTGAAGAGCAGCCAAGGGGACTCTCACAACAGAAGCCCCATGGCTGTGTCACTGTCCCTGTACCCTCTGTCCCCACAGCACAACGGGACAGCTGGCCCCAGGAGCCTCTTCCCAGAACCATCAGTCTTTTCATTCAGCAGTGCGAACATTCTCTGTCTCTCTCTCCTTCCTTCTGTTCCTTATTTCACCATACATAATTCTGAGGTTAATAATGATCATTAAGCACACTGAGGATCAATACCTTCCAAAAATCTCTGAAAACATGTTTTAGTTGAAGGAACTGGAGGTTGCTGTGGAGTCCTATTATACTTTTGCAGCCTTGAATTTATTGGAGATGGTTTCAAGTCAAACCAGACACTCTGACAGCAGAGAATGAAGGTCTGGGCAAACCCAATACATCAACTCTATGATCAAGTGGATTCAGGAGTCTGCTCAGAAGCAGGATAAAAGTGTGGATTGTTCTCATCAATTTTCCATTCTGTCTATCAATTTAAAAGAATTAAAAAAAAAAAAAAGAAAAAGAAAAAAAAGGAAGGTTATGAGAAATCATCACCTCGGGTCACTTAGGAATTTCCCATTTGGCACAGCTGTGATGAACATCTCAGACTCTCCTGGTGTCACAATTCATCCAGCTCAACCTACCAGTCCTGCCTGTGCCCAAATAAATCCTGTGAGCACGAGGAGCTGTAGGAGGCAGGGGAGAGCTGGGCCATCTCCCTGTCCCCCAGCCCCCAGCAGTCCTGCAGCACCCACCCATCCACCAGTGGGGGTTTGTTTGGGCTTCTGTAGGGATTTCTTCCTTCAAAAATTTTGTCTTGAAGAATGGGAGCATCTTGGATAGGAGGAGGTCTGTGGGAAGGCAGCTGTATAAGCACTGCCGGCAATGCCTAACTGTCAGCTCAGAATCCAAGAAGAGGTGGGGTTGTTTTTCCCCTCTCCTGCTACTCCAATCTGTCCCCACTCAGTAGAAAGTGCTCTTTTGCCTTGGACCTGAAATGGAGCTGATTTACCCCAGCAACAGCTCCTACCCTGTAAATGCTCAAAAATCTGTCTCATGTCTCATGGTTCTCCAGTCATGCAGATAATTTTGTTCTTAATTAAACAAATGCCACAATGACAGCAGGGAATTAGCAGCTGTAGTTTGACCAAGGAAGTATGATACCGCCTTTAATTAAAAGAAAAACCCTCAAAAGTTCCCTAATGAAATCTGTACTCTGATAAGATGGAGCAGCTACAAACTCAGAAAGCAAGACATAACAGGGAAGCACAGTGATTCAGTCAATGCAATTTTCTTGCAGGAAAATACTTCAACTATCAAGAAAAGAAAAGAAGCTGTGGAAGTTGCAAGAAGTCAGCTTTCCAATTGATTTTCAGTTTGACTTTGTAGAGCATCATTCCCAAGTAATGACTAGGAAAATGTACAGCATCCCAATTACATCCAGGAGCACTAGACACTGGAGGTATTGAACTTAACTGTGACAGCTCAGAGCATGTTAAACAATATCTGTTATTTCCTAAGGAGGCAGGCATCTTCAGCAGAGAATATGAGGCAGCCAGAGATTCAAATCTGTTTGTTTTTTTTTTAATACTGGGTCTTTTGCCAGCTTCAGAGCTACCCAACATATTTACATATTTTGACACACCAGACTTACTCTCTTGATAGATAAAATATGCAACTCTATTTAAAGATAGAGAATCTCTCTCTGCATTTTTTTCTAAATAACATCAGATACGTAAGAGACTCCCACTGGTGTAAAATTTCCTCGTACTCATTTGACTCTTAACATTGTCCCTCTGGACCCAGCCCTTAAAATGCTTCTCACATCGGGCAAGGCAGCCCCTAGGGCTCTGTGTCACCTCTCCTAGAACACCTCCCCGTGGCCATGGGGCAGGGGCAAAGCGAGCATCACCTAGTGCCTGCAAAGCTGCGACTATTAGCCAGCGGTTCTGAAAAACAAAAGGAGCAGAAACCATCGGGAGCTTATCCAGAGTGGCCAAAGACAGGAATTACTGCAGAGCTGGGGTTGCTGCCGTCTGAAACAGGACTTCTCTCAATCTTTTGCAGTCTTAGGAAATTATCATTTGCCTCCAGACAATCATTTCACAACAAATTTGGAAGATGATATGTACCCTCTTTGATGCTTTGTGGACTCTGGAGTTTGCCATAGAGAGCAAATACACGAGAATGGAAACTGGGTCAGGTTACTAAGGACAAGTGCAAAAATAAGACAAATGTACAAGGACAAACCCAGAAAACCAGCGGGCACTAAATTAAGCAGAAATCCACCGTCCATGACCAAGAGAAAGCCTGGGTGGTGTGGGAAGGGGATAAGTACTCTCTCCAAAAAAGGGACAGCAGAGATAGGATCCTGTATGCCTGCAAGCAACCCGGGCTTGCTGAGCTTCTCCCTGCCCCACCAAGACAATTGTCTGAGGCCACCCCTGAGCTGTGCTGGCAGTGGCATCCCTATGGAGGTGCCAGGAACAGAGGCATTAGCCTGGCCATGGTCAGCTCTGGGGTTGCCCAAAGTGGTACCAGGAGGGAGGAAATGATGGATTTTGTTGAATTAATTGTTTTGCAAAAAACAGTGTCTGCTGAAAATAATCTGTAAAAGATGATACTCATCTGATACAAACTGATTTAGATCCAGGAACTTTGATGGAGCACCAAAAGTCTTTGCAACAGCAACTCCCAGCCCCATTGGGGTGGCAGATAACCCCACGTGACAAACCAGCCAGTGACTGTCAATAACATATTGACTTTATAGGTGCATCCAAGAACAGGGACTACACAAGTTTCCAAAGCAGGGACATATGGTCCTCTGTGTTTATTGCATATAACTACATGCTAACAATACCCAGGTTGTGTCTGGAAGAACCACTTTGTTTTGTAAAGCACATTCCTGGCTATGCAGAAGGCATTTTCGTGCATTTGCATCACAGACACCCTCAGGGCCCGTCCTGCCTCAGGTCTGCACAGTGACTTCCCACACCAACCAGCTCCCCGAACCCATGCTGTAGGCATCACATGTGTTCCTGTCCTCTTTAAAAAGCATTTGGAGACCTGGGGTACCAAAGTGCTGTTTGATATCTGAACTGCCTTTTGATCATCAAAGCACAGGCTTAAGAACAGATCAGCAGGATTAGGGCATGGGCCAAACCAGAACTCCCTAGTGCTCAGCATCCCGGCTTTGGCACAGAACCCTCCATCCTTTTGTATCCTCACCAAAGGAAAGGGGAGGAAAAAAAGAACCTGCCAGCAAGGCTGCTCTGCTACAGCAAGGTCAGCCTCCCCCTGCTACGATAAGAGGCTCCAGCTGTGCCCCCAGCACCACCGTGTTACTCAAAGCAGAACAGTCCCATTTATCAGGGTTGTTTTTTTCCTAAAGCAAACCATACTGGCATCAACCTTTCCCAACAAATACCAACGTTTGCACAGCAATAGAAAGCAACAGGGTAGAGGACTGGGCTGCACTTGACTGACTGAGGTTTGCTGGCAAATAATCACTCAGACGAGGACCCCAAGGGATGCCCAGGATTCAGCTGTGAGCACCATGACATGGGCTCCCTGAAAGCCCATTGGGAACAGCCAGTTTTCTCCAGAATTTCCTAGCTGAGCACACATAGCTGCTCACTGGGGAGAGTGGGGTTGGTCCCTATCCCAGCACTGGGGGACAGTGCCAAATGCACCGCAGAGTGCTCCCAGGATTGGTACCACTGTTCAGCTGGAATTTGATAAACCAGTCTGTGTCCAAATCCCATCTCCTTATTTTCTCTTTATTTTGTTTATTCATTTTATGTTCCTGCTGTTTGTTGCTTCAGAATAACCTACTTTTCCCGGCGGAGGAGCTGCTGATGCGCTCACCTCTTAACGTTGTTTCTCTCCTTCCCTCCCGTCAGAGCTGACTGAACCTGGGCCCAGGGGCTCTCCCAGGGCTCAGCTTTTATCTTGTTTACTCATGCTGTGGTTGGCACAAGGGACTGTTAGATCTGGGGAGAACTTTCCCATTTTACTGAGCAAAAAGGTACTGACATGAATAACTCGAGTTGTTCAGAGGAGCAGTAGTTGTTAGCACCGTGCTTCCAGCCCTGGCTCCGCGCCCCCAGCAGGGCATGGCACCAGCGAGGCACCAGGCTGGCAGCACCCAGCTTGTGCCTGTGCCAGTGACAGAGCTCCATCCCTGGTGTCCCTGCAGCCTGGCACCAGGCACCTGCAGCTGATGTAGTGAGCTGCTGCCACGTTCCCTCTTGGCTGGCTCTAGCTGAGAGTTCTTCCTCCTAAAGCAGGCAGCAGCAGGGCCCAGACACCAGCAGGTTCTGCTTGGCTGTGTTGGAACCCAGAACTCAGTGGGCAGGGACGCTGATGTGAGGGCAGGAGCCACCCCCAAGGCCCTGGGACAGCTCTGCAGGGTTGGAGCAGCTTTACCACCACATTCGTTACCCTTTGTGTATTCCTGCATTGTTTGCAATGGCACACACAAAATCACAGCGGTGTATTATTTATGAGAAATAAATATTAATCAATATCAATAAATAGATATGCACGCATAAAGAGAATGGCAACAGATGATGGCTACTGGTGGTGGTGAACGTCCTTGCACACGGGGACTTGGCAAACAGTAAAAATATATCAACCAGATATCCAAATATACTCCCTCCCTCTCTGGGACTCAAATGCTGGGTGTAAACATTCAGCTTTAATAGCAGATACACAACAATGCTTTTTCAAAACTGCAGTAGAATAAAGCCTTGTGATTCAGGGGGCTGTGCAGGTAAGTGGGATTTTAAACTGCCCATCACGCAGCAGGGATGGGGCTGAGGGGATGCTGCTGAATGGACACCAGCAAACTGTCCCTGCAGCAGGACAGTCCCTCAGCCGGGTCACATTGTCCATGGCATGGTGTAGAGCTTCCTTGTCACAGATTTACCAAAGGAAGGGGAAGAACCAGCCAAGCTGAGAATCCCTAGAAAAGCTGGAAGTCAAAGAGAAATGAGGGCTCACAGACACAGCAAGAGCTATCAGTAATCAGTATGTGCCACCATACGTTTTAATAATTTCAGATTTCTCACATGTCTCTAGGGAGCCTCAGAGAGGTTTTCATGCTCTTCACTCAGTTTTCAAACTTGTGGCTGTTCTCATCAATAAAAGATTTGGTTTACACACTGTTGCAACTGCGTAATGAAAACCAGGTGCAGCTATGTAATATTTCTCTTTAATTACTATTTGTGGCATGAAAAAGAAGAATTAATCATTCTGCATTGTTAGAACAGGATGGACCACCTACTAATCACAAACTTTGTTTTCATTCAGGTGATGTTGCACAACATTCTATTAGTCTGAGCAAATATCAACACTAGTGTTAATTATTTTTTTGGTCTTTCTCCCTGCATGAAACATCTACTGATGGGAACAGACACACATAAGTTAGAAAGTTATGGCTCTTTCCTCTCACACACCTGGTCCAGATACATAAAACACTTTCCCTCCACACCCTTAGAATGAAAGAAATGTCCTTATCTCCTTGTCTCCCCTGTCCAGCTCTTTTCTCTGGCATCAAATTTGTTTTTATGACTTATGGGTGAAAAGTGTGAATTCAAGGAAAATGTAGTCTTCCATCATTTATTCATACTATCCTTCAAAGCCAACCCACTCAAGAATCGACAACCATTTCTTTATTTTTATGGTGGGCACACATGAACAAACATGTCAGTTAAGTATTAGCTCTGCTAACACACTTCCTGATGGTCAATTTCTAATTCCTGGCACCGGTCTGATGTCCAAATCTTACTGAAAAACAAGAAATTCACAGACATGCCTATCCACAAAGGAGTTGTGTTAGCACTTACTCAATGCCATTTTGTGATGAGATGCGCAGAAGGCTCCAGCACTCCTAAATTATGCATGGTTGTGCATTCAGCAGATCCTTTGCTTTATTTGCAAGAGTCTCACTTGCCAGAGCACTCTAGGGAAGGAGGAGAGGCTCCTGTCAAAATGAATACAGTCAACCAGAGAAAGAGGATTTCACCAATTAACTGATCGAGTTTCTTTATTCTGGTGTTTTTCCTCTCTTCCTCTCCCCCAGCCCTCCAAGACAGCGGGGCGGGGCAGGCAGGCTGTGCTTGCAGCCCTGGCACCGGGGCATGTGGGGCTGTGCCTGTCCTCCTCCCCCAGCCTGGCAGCCGGCACTGACAGCGTGTGAATCCATCGCACATCGTGTGTGACCCCCAGAGCACCGCGGTGCCACCACCCCGCACCCGGCACGGCGCGAGGGCCGTGAGCCACCCAGCACCGCGCCTGCCAGTGTGGATGGAAACAAACCTGAGAGAAAAATACAGTACTTGGAACCTTTTGAATTGTTCTGTTTGGATTACACTGGAGAGGAGATCTGGAGAGGGCTGGCTTTGAAGCGTTTCTTGTTTTGAAGGCAATTGTGCTGTTAGTTATCACTCAAGCCATCACAGAACACAAGATGGTACAAGCCAGACCCCTATGCTGGGCAGGTATCAATATTCATGTAAAATACAAATGACTGAAGCACTGATTTAGCTGAACAGAAATTATTTTTCTGCAGCAAAGCAAAATAATTTAAAACCATTAATAGCCCAGTAAATCTGGGGGGTTTTGTTGTTTTGTTCCAGGATGGAACAAAATCTCAAGGCTGCCGAAGCCCCACAAAACCAACTCAGATTAAGCTGTTTGTTTCACCATTTTTAAGGAGATAATTGAATTCCCAGTCACATCCTGAAATCAATCACTATGAATCAATCCAGTTACTCCAGTATATACATCAGCTATATGGGATACTAATCCAGATAATTTAAAGAAATAACTAGCTATTGGAAACCTCTTCACAGTCCTGCAACAATCTTCCTAATTATTAAAAATAGAGCTATAACCTGGCTCCCTCTTCCTGACATCATTAGACTTGAAAGAGGAAATAAAATCCATTTGATAATAGTGGAAGTGCTGCAGAGGGCAGTTAGAAAACCAAGCTTGGTCTTCCTTTCCAGTCCAACACAGGGACTCACCTGGCTGTGCCCCTAGCCCTGTTCTTGGCAGCACTGGCCACACTGGCTCCTGCAGCCTTGGTGCTGGGCACTAGCATGGGCCAGGAACAGGCACAGGACTTTCTCATGCTCCTTGAGATTTCACTTCCCCATCTATTACCATTCCCATTTCCCAGCTGCTCTGCCTCTGTTGAAACCACAGTCCCTTCAAGGCAGGGGTTGTCCATACGAGCTGTGTGCTCCCTGGGATCGGCCAGGAACCATCTTGCTCTGGGTTCACCTCTTGCAGCAGGATTCACAGGTTTTCTCTCCCAGTCTCATGCCCCAGTCCCATCTCCTGGGCAATCCTACGTGAGCTGCTGTGCTCAGTCTCCTACCCCCACGCAGGTATCAGGACCTCAGTTCCTCAGCAGCCATCAGCAGTTCCTAATGCACTGCTCCTTTGAGCTGAACTTGATAAACCTCGAATGGACATTCCTGGGGTTTCCAGCCTCCCACAAGACTACTGGGACTCCCAAGATCATCTCACATTGAGTGCAGCAATTCACTAGCTCTGAATTCCTTCCCCAAAGTCATACTCCTGCCTGTTAGCCAAGTGTCCCACTCAGACCCCTCCATCCCAACCCACGGGGCAGGGAGCCGGCAGACGGAGCCAGTTTGGATCCAGTGCAGCTGTCCTCTTCCCCTGGCAGCCATGGTTCATTACAGCTGACTAAGATGAATGCCTGCATCCGGGCAGCCTCCTCGAAGCAGTACCCACAGCAGCACCGACCAGATAAGATGACTGTACACGGCGCGTTACAGCGTGTCCTGGCAGCTCTGCCAGCCCCGCCCTGGCAATCCGGAGACTGAGCGGAAAACAATTAAAAATGAAATGGCATAGCTGTTACCTGGGAATTGACCCAGAAAGCAGATTAGAATAAGGCTGTGGGAAAAAGCATGAGGTAGCTCATAGCTCCAGTGTTCTCCACCTGAGCCAAGCATGCAAGGAATGACAATCCTCAGCCTGATGTTTCTCCTGCTGTCATAAGCACTGTTTTCTTCTGTGGACTTGGGGGTTTTAGTTTTGCTTTTTCTTGTTTTTCTTTTAAAAGCAAGCACACACATGGTCTGCACTGCATGGAAGCAGGGAGTCCATAGCATCCATTCTACCAGCCCTCCACTTTCATAAGCTTGAGACAAGTGACTCAACTTCAGACTCTGAGTAGCTGCTCCTGCACGACACAGCTGTGTGGAGATAGATGGAAGGAGGGAAAGCCATTGGCTATTTCTTTGCCATTGCTGCTTTCATTTGCCTCAATTCCTAATACAGATTTTATGTACGAGGAACTCTAAGAAATACCAATAGAGCAGGGGAAACACAAGCACTCATGTTGATGGTCGAAGCATGGTACAGATTAATTGTGGCTCTCTAGTACTGGGAACCACAACCCATGAATTCATAATCGTTGCAGACAAGTGCTGAACACAACAGCTGCTCAGGCTCCACATTACATGTATTTATAGTGGTGGCAATCCAGAAAACAGACACTGCTTTACAGAGAGAGTTAAAAAGTGGTGCCATTTGCAACACACACACGCACATTAAACAACCATAAAGCTCCCCCCTGCACTGCACAGCATTGTAGTAGATGTTGGCATTATGTCAGGAAAAGCAGTTTCCTGGATTCAGCCACATTAATGTTCACCCTAATGAACTCTCTGGAGGAGCTGTCATAAATGACAGAATATCATAAAAGAGCTTCGCTGCCAATAGAGGCCAGTGAGAGCACAGACGCTGATTACATGCATGGGATGAGCTTGGCGCTGTGATGTTCCAAGGCAAGGCAGTGATATTTCTGGTTTATCAGTTATTCATTGGGTTAAGTTTGCTGCTTTTATCTCTGCAGGTGCATTTGAAGTAGGATTCATAGAAAAGAAGTGAAAAGATTTCCTCCAAAGTTATTAAAGATAATAATTGGAATAGTTCTTTTGCCTGATAGCTCATTTCATTGCAAAGATCTTCTTTAAAAATTCAACTTTGTTAAGTCCAGTCTTGTCAGAGATTATTCAGTGGTGTGTAGGTGTTTTGTTTGTTTTGTTTTATTTTTGGGTGGTTTTTAGTTTAGGGTTTTTAAAATTGTATAGACACTAGGGAAGAGGAAAGAAGATGGAACCACATGGAATATTTATTTCTGTTCAGCTGCTACTTTAACCCACACTGAGAAGTCCACTCACCAGAAAGCATCTACCCTAAAACACAGGTCTCGGGAGCTGGGACCATTTCTGAGTCTGTACAGCCAGTCCTACCTGGCAAGAAGAAGTTCCTCTCCTCCAGCACACTCTTTCAGTGTAGAGTGCAGTGACCATGTCTTGGACATCCACAATCCAATTACAGCTCTGACTACCACCCTTTCTCCAGTGACATCCAGCCAACAGAGAACTTAATTCAGCAAGCAGCCAACAAGCACCAGCACAAGCAGTTGGCTTGTTCTGGGGCTGAGGGTGGGCAGGAAGGGACCCCCAAAGAGTGGACAGGCAATAGGGCTCAGCTGCATAGCAGGATACAGGTTACACCCCAACCCATCAGTTCAGGTGTGCTGCACTGTAGGTTAATTAAAGCACTGTCTTGGGACTTGTACTTGAAGAGTAGAGCTGGGTGTGGGTCTCCAGTTCTGCAAAGGAACTTCCATTTCTTTGGACTCCCTGAACAGCAAAAATACAAACATGGGCAAAGAAATCAAAAGTTGCCTTGCTTTCCTTGGGGCTTGCTTCTTGAAAACAAAACAGTTCCTTTAAAAAATGGTCCTGAATCCCTGCATTCCCAGCTTTTTCTTACTATTTTAACAAATACGATACTCCCAGTACACCCTCCCATCTGCTAAATCCTTGCAGAAATTTTGGGTCTCTTTTCATTTACCATCTTAATTAATTGCCCTGAAGCTTACCTTTCCCTTCTTACCTTTTGCTTGTTTATCAGCTCATTCTTGCAACATTTGTTAATTACTGCAGACATTTTTGTTTAAGGAGGATTTGCTCCTTTCCTGCCAATCTTCTCTTTCCACTTGACCCTGCAGTAACTTTGCCTATCAAAGTAAACACAAGCTGCCTGGTTTGCATATGGAAGATTAAGGACGGTAAGCGGGAGACAAATGGGCATTGTTGCAACACTTGGTGTTTATGGCTGCCGGTTCCCCACCTCTGCCCTACATGAAGGGAGAGGTATTTAGTTAGAGGAGAACAAACATTACAGTCCTCCTCCATCCCCTGCCTCAGTGACTTGGCTGGAGACACAGTTGCATAAAGCAGCAGAGGTGGAAGCTGAACACTGTTTATGTAAAGCAGCAGATGGTGGCATTACATAATCTGAAATGTTATATATGTACATATATTTATATATAAATTTCACTGAGGCAATAGGACATTACATCTCAGGGGCAATGTGTATTGCTGGTTGTGGAGTGGGTCTACAAACCATGTGACAAGTTGAACATGTTTTTGGCTGCTGTGTCGCAAGAGCAAAAAATCTAGGTGCATTTCAAACCTTCTCCCAGCAGAATTAAAAAGGAAATGCTAAAAGTCATCAGAGAAAAAGTAAGAAATTATCACTGCTGACTCCAGCTCCTGCAAAAGCAGCAGCATAAATAGCCAAACATATAAACAAACGTGGAATTCCAGGTATATGCTACTTGCTGAATCCTTGCAAAACCTGGCCCAAACCACTTTACTGCAGAGCCCAGGACCTGTTGATTACCGCCACAGATGTGGGGTGCAGGTTGTTTGAACCACAGGGCTGCGTGTCCCAGGCTGCCCTGCGCTAGTGTCAGTGAGCTGAGCACCACAGAGACCTGCAGGAGGTCTCTACTGTGGACACTGCTCCAGTGTCCTTTGTTACAAGCTGCCAGACTGAAGGAGTGACAAAAGACTGTGTGGATGGATCCCAGGTGTCCATGCTGAAATGACAGTGGAGCACAGGGCCCCCAGCTGAAGGCAACTGACAGTACCTGTACGGGAGAAAAAAAGTTTTACTCCATGTTTTCAGAAAAATGGCCTACTTCAATGTGTAACCTGTCCCCCAAAACACTGCAAGCTGAGTATCACCACCAAAGTCTCACACAACACAACATTTGTAACAGCTGAAGACTTGCTGAGGAGCTGGACTGTGTCATCCATGGCTGCAGTCCCAGGAGCTCCCTGGCCCTCAGGTCAAAAGAGGTCTGTTGACCTCATGATAAGGTTCATTTGCTCAAGAACACCAGTGGGATGTGATGCAGAGCTGCTGTTCCCCGTCTGGAGAGTGACTACCCCAGGAAACTGCGCGGGTGGGGACTCCTCACTTCTACTCCGGCACTGCTGGGACAGTGCCTGATCCCTCACTCCCTGCACCTGTGGGGTTCACAGTCACACCCTTATCCGAATGATGGGATTTTTCTGTCACCAGTGACTGGACACCTCCACAATGGGTGGTGTGTGCCCCCTCCATGAGGAGATGTGGATGCAGGTGCGTGGTGCCAGACCCTCGCAGCCTGATCCGATCACGGGAGTGCAGATCAGCCCCTGCCCTTGCACCACCAATGCCACCAGAAACCTCCCACTCATCCAGTTTCAGCACTCGAATAGTTACTGCTGCACATTCTGTGCTGGTGACTGGCCTTTTTGGCAGAGAACACAGGCATTGCCCCTGGAAGATGGTGCTGGGCTTGAAATGGCCGTTGGCCTTTAAATGCAGAAAGAGCAGCGGGCATTGAGTGCACATTAATTTAAAATGTGATTTTTATCCTCTGCCTGGGACTCACATGGGATTCATGCTATTAAATATTAAATACCAAGACCTTTATGCAATGAGGCAGCTTTACTGAATAAAATTATATTAAACAACAGAATCAGAAGCTTTGCAAATATTAACCATGTAACAAGTTTCAGAAAACAGAGTGAGGACCCAGAGGGGATGTGTCCTTCAGTCAGTGACCCCCAGTGAGCTCCTGGCCCAGGGGCTTGTGGCCTCTGGCATGTGCCTGAACAAGGGGCTCTTTCTTACAGCTGCCCTGTCTGCACCCTGATGAGGGCAAGGCTTGCACATCAAAACAGGGGTTTGAAGGGTAGCTCAACTTTCAGTTTGTGAGAAGTCCAAGCAAATTACAATTTTCCCTCACATGAGGTCATTCGTCAGCAAGTATCCAGAGCATGAACTGGGAGAGGTAAGAGCATCTTGTTATTAGAGCCGAGAGACTGGTCCTCTTTCTGACCAATTCACTGAGGTTTTCTAAGCAGAGAGAGGAGAGAGGAAAGCTCTTTGTTAAAATGCTCATTTTACAAAAATAAAACAGGAGGAAAAACTCTTTCCCAAGTTCTCGGAATGGACTTGATGTTGAGATTGAGATTTTTTTGAGAACAGAAGACTAATGTGATGAAAAGTAATTGGAAACCTATTTGAACTGCTTTAACAAGATTGTCTTTAGGGAAAATATCCATTTAAGAGGAAATAAAGAAGCTTAAGGGCCTGGAGACAAAGCAACCTTCAATAAAGTGCATGCCTTGCTTCTGCAGCCCAGGGAGCAAGCGTTGCAGGTCGAGCAGCCCCAGCTCAGCTGTGTGCTCCCCCGGCCAAAACACTCTGTCCATCACTGCTACTGGGAAAAAACCCCACAGAAAAGCCCAGGCAGCAGGAACACGGATACCATGGAACAATGTAAATACAGACATTAGTGTAATTACTGTCAGAACATATGACTGAAGGAATTTCTGCTGTACCATTTGCAGTTCCAAATTTAACCTATGCCACAAGAAGGAGATTTCCAAACATTAAACATGTTTCCCATGTGCTGTGGATGGACTCTATGTACCTTTGAAATTAGCTGTCTCCACCATTTCTGTTGCATCTGCTTATAGTCCAGCAACCTGCCAAGGACAGAGCCAGCCAAAATAGCAATAAAAATAATTTCCAGGGTCAGGGGAGTGCATCACGCTTGGGGTATTAAAAATCTGAGCTTTGCCCTAAGCTGCATTGATAATCGGCACCAGAGACAGCAAGGAGGACTTTCCACCAGGGCGTTATGCTGCTTGGTGTCCATATGGCTCAGTGATATTTTGCTCGATTTTATTTCATGGTTGGAGAGATCAGAGTTTTCCTTGAAGAGCTGGCAGGCAGCACAGACAAAATTCCCATGGTATTGTCCTGTTTTAGCAGCAAACTGCAAGGAGAAGAATCTCTGCTGGGCTCCTGTGGATGAGAGGGCTCTGGAACAGCAGTGCCATGCCAGGACACAGAGTTGTGCAGGAGCTGAGGACAATTCCTCAAGGAAGTGCTGGCTGACACTCACCTCCCCTCCTGCTCAAGGGAGGGAGCGATGCAGTCGGAACAGGCACTGCCACCCCAGTCACTGAGTGACCATGTCCATCCCTCTGCCTTGGCATCCTGTGCGGATAGCACTTCCAAAAACACCCAAACCTCTCAAACCTGGGAGAAGCCAGAAAAGTCAGTGTGGTCTGGGAAGCTTTAGGAAAAGATATAAAGGTAAATATTACCACCTCAATAACGACAGCTTCACGCTACTGCAACTATTCTTCTACTAATATTTTGATGTTTCCACTTACAGTCATTACAAATTACTTATTCCTGTCCCCAGACACCAACGAGAGCCACCATTAGTAATATTCTGGCCATAGGCAGGTGTAATAAAATTGATCAAGGTGTTGACACTTAAAAGATACAAGTAAAGGAACATGATAAACTGCCAAGGACTGCGAGCAAGAAACACAATGTTCTTTCTTTGCGAAATAGTACCTGGCAGGGATGGGTCTTTTGACTTTGTTTTGTGTAGACAACAGCTTTCAAATTACCCAGGTAATCCATTTGGCCTCTCAGAGCAGAACAGGTAGGGAAAATGGCCTTTGTGCCCTTTAACACAGGGTGTCCCTGCTCTGGGCCTTGAAAGATGTGTGGGACACAGGGAAGTTCCATCATCATTTGTCCCACCCTCTCACAAACTGGAAATGAATCCACATGTGTGCAACTCCTAGCAAACACCTCTGCACATTTCCCTCCTGCCCCATATATATTCCAGTTTTAACTAAACTGTGCATTACATGCCAACAAGATCGAGTGTATGTGCCTAGTTTGTACGAAAACATCTATCCCAGCCAAATAAAATATTTATGTTATTTTAAGTTTCTGTTACTTAAAAAAAAATAAAGAAAAAGAAAAGAAGAAAAAAAGGAAAAAAAAAAAGGTAGCAGTAGGCTGAGAACATCACTGTGCAGGAACAAAGGTGGGCAGCACAAAAGAGACATTGGGTCCTGGAGCCGGTGAGGGGTGATTCCCAGACACATTTTGGGAAGATGAGAGATGCACAGCATTAAAATGACAGCCCACGCACAGCAGGGATATGGCCCCAGGTGTCAGGAGAACTTCCGGGGCCAGCACCAACCACAGGCACACCCAGTCATCTCCCCTCCCACCCATCTGACCTGCTTTGCCTATGGAGACACCAGAGTGTGGGGAAGCAGCTGGGCTTACCCTGAACACAAGGAGTGAGGAGGTGATGCACTCCTGGTCCTTTCGCTGTTTTACACAAAGCTGCCACTTCTTCCAGCAGCCCCAGGTCTGTGATGTGCATAAAGGAAAATTAGAAAGATGCTGTTCCTCAGTACCTGGCAAACCACTGTGGCAAATTCCTTGGCAAAGTGAAGAATTCTAAAGGGCAGTGCAAAATAATGGATTGCTTCAAGAAAGGTGGTTTGACAGCAGCTGCACGATTTGAATTCAATGAGAGAAAAAACACAGCAGGGCCTAAGAGTGTTGACCATGAAGTAGACTTTCCTGGAACTGAAGTGAAAAGGCTAATTCATCAAGCTGTAATGAGAACCTCATTGTCATTCGTCTTTCATGTGAACATTTGCGGGCAAGAGCCTGGATGTCAGGGGAAAGCCCTGTAATTAATTTCTCTCTGTTGTGTAAAAGGTAACGGATCTGAACCATAGGTTCTGTCCCAGCACAGCTGCCTCAAATAAAAATCAAAGCAATTATTTAGGTATTATTTCTACTCCATCAAAGGAAAACTAAATAGCTGCATAAAAACTGGAATAATGAAAAATACACTGTTTGACAGAAGAAAAGGCGTAGAAAACCACTTCCAAAAATCCTATTGGTAAGAACAACTCAAACCCTCAGCAGGAATGGGTAAAAAGAAGTATCATTTGTTTGTAATGGGAGAATTTTATACCTATCTGAAGGTACCAAGTTATGATTAAGGCCAAATATTGGAGGCAACAATCAAAGTAATTTCCCATGGATAATTTTCTCTCAATGTTCAGAAGACCATGTCAAGACTCCCTACAATTACAAACCCCTGGCTTACTCTTGTGCTTGCATTAATCAAAACCCTTTAATTTTTGGAAAGCACAAGAGGCACTGGAGGACCTGACACCCATTGAAAGTCAGCAAAATTTGTGTGCTTCATAGCAATTTCTGCCTTTGCCCTCACTGCCTCCTACACCTCCAGCAGCTCTGCTCTGTAGGACACTGGATCAGTTCTGGGTTCAGGTGCCGCACTGAGGGCTGCAGTCCTGATACAGTGCCCAGGCAGTAGAGGCAGACCCGGCCCTCGGCAGGACTCGAGAGCTCCAGGGCTCGGGGGGCTCGGGGGCACGGGGGACAGGCGCTGCACGCAGCCGCTTCCTCTCGAGGGGACCCTGGGACACCCAAGGGCTCAGGCCCCTGCCGGGGGAGCAGGGTGGGGATGCCGAAGGAAACTCGCCGTGGCTCTCCAGGGCTGGCTGCAGACACAGCTCTGCACTCACTCCATCACCACCCATCACGGCTCGGCACCGCGGGATTGAGCCGCACCGCTGCGCCGAGCTCCCCGCTCGCCCCCGGGCCGGGCGCTCCGCAGCGGACACTGGCAGACGCTCCAGCAGCACCTGCAGCTGGGATACTCCAAGTCCTGCAGATGAAGCAGGAGCAGGGACTGGGCTCTGCCTCGGCAGCACCGACTGCAGCAGTTGCTCCTCTGACAGGGAGAGGGTCTGTCCATCTGCCCAAAGAACCACATAGGACCCCCAGAACTCGTCCGGCCCCGTGAGACAATTCCTTCCCCTTCCTTCCTGCAGCAGCCCTATTTCCAGCCCCGAGTGACCAAATATTGCCTTAAGGGCATCATGCTGCTGTGGCTGAAGTCAACAATAGAGTTTTCATTGACTTCAGTGCTCCTGAATTACGCTTTGAAAAAAAAAATTACCAAATCACATGAAAAAACTCAAACCAAAACTAGTAGAATACTTTCCAGAGAAAGTGAATTTAATCATCCTTCCTTCCTTAATTTGAATTCCAGGACCTTAAGACGTTAAAATGATTTTTTTTTTTAATAAAATAAATTTCTGCAAGCCCCTCTCATTTCTTTGGACCAAATCTCACAAACAGGGCTAGGATTTTCAAGTACCAGCACTCAGCCAAAATGAGACACGACAGCAACCAGCCACCTGAGGGTGGCAGTGGGCTTGGAGTGGCTCCTGAGGACATGGTGCTGGCAGTCATAAAACACATAATCACATCTTTACGGAAAAATACAGATTAGAAATGAGACCTGTGAGCTCCAGCTGTGGCAGAGTCATGGAGACACCAAATCAGAGCAGAACAGGGAAACCTCTGAGGAGCATGGAGGTAAGACTGGAGCCTACAAGGGTTGCTCTGAAGGAGAATACCCCCTAGAAATGTCCCTGGCTCTCACCTGATGGTAGGTTTGCACGTGCTGTGGGACCTCCCTTCTGACTCAGGGGATGGCACTGAGCACCTCTGCCAACACCCACACTGTGACTGCACAAGTGTGAGTGGACCAACAACATGCAGAAAAAAATCATATGAGATCTGATGATTATTAGCACAAAAATGTCAACACTGATTTGACAGCCACCGATAAAGCTCATCAACTGTGTGGCAGCATGACAGAGAGGAAGGGTTCCACAGCATTTCACTTGCTTGTAGTGGCAATAAATCTGGGTGAACACTGACCTCTCATCCTAGTGAGGTTGAGGTTTCCAAGCAATGGCTAACTGAAGATCATTTAATGCAATTCTGCAGGAGCACCAGCAGACTCACAAGAGTGACAGAGACTTGCCTGAACTGCCTTTTGTACAAATAGGTGCCAGAGCCAGTTTTTGCCCTTTGGCAACTATTGACCCAGAAATTGTACAGGTTGAGGTCCAGCTCAGCGTGTGTTTGGTGTTGAGCATGAGCTGACAGCCCTGCTGCCAGGCAGCTTCCATCCAGCAGCTCCAAACCTCAGGGAGTGAGTGGAAAGACAAGGGAGTGGGACAGCTGGGGCTGCATAAATTATCAGTCACAGTGGATGATGTATCGACATGTAAAACGAAGAAAGAGCAGCCTGGGTCGCTGTTAGCAGCCAATGCTTTAGGTGAGCTAATTAAAGAGACAAGAAGAAATTACAGTCAGTGGAAAGTGAGGTAGTTGATGTCTGAGAAAGGAAAAAATATCCTGCAGCCAATGCCAGACCGGCCAGGAGTCCCTCCATGGCCATGGCTGTGCTCAGTGCAGGGACCGTGCAAGGCCAACAGGCAGAAGTGTTTTCTAGGAGGAGGAAAGCACAGCAAAGGAGAGACAAAAGGCAAAGAAACACTGCTGAGCCCTGAAACACAAAAGCAACAGCAATTTCGGTGTGTTCCTAGAGTTGAGATCCTATTTTCCTTCTATTTTACATCACCATGTAACTCTTGAGATTAAAACAACCAATATACTGGTGAATCCACACATTTGTAGGTCTCCAGGGTTTATAAAATAATTTTTTTCTGTTTGCTGGTGTGGTTGGAATTCAGCCTTCAAGGATGTTCTTGCCAGCTGGGATATCCCAGAGGACATGTTTCTTTCTCTGCTTTGCTGGCAACCATGAGGAAAAAATCATAATGAATGACCTCTTTTATCTTTTTCTTCTGCACCAGCTGGCTCTGATACCCTTTCCCAACCTCCACTTGCATCTTCTACCAAAACAGAATCTCATTTCCCAGAGACTTCTTCAGGCTTCTCAAGATAATGAAAAAAACAGCATAATGAAAATACTTTGCATGGGCTTCCCTCTTTTAAATGAACTTGCTTTTTTATTTAAAAAGCTATTGGAATACGTAATTTCCTTCTATTCTGTTAATCCCAGCTCCCTGCACATCAAGATGCATCCTGAACTGGCCATACTGAAAGCCATTAGATAACCTTCAGAGGGCAGACACAGAGCTCTCTGCAATTGCTCTGACAAATAGTTTGCCAGAAGGGAAACACTGAATGGGTCTTCAGAAGTGTGCGGGAAGAAAAAAGCAAGAGAAGGAGATTTTTTTTTTCTTTAACTATTTCCTCTTGATTCTTTATTTGCACAGAACGTGGGCAGAGTGGCTGCGGCCCTTCCTGAGGAGTGCCCAGGGCAGAGCAGGGTCAGCTCAGAGCCGGCAGTGCTGGGGCTGAGCTCCACCCTGGAGACCACACAGGATGGGAACATCCCAAAAAGGCAGGTCTCAGTCTCCAGCCGAGCCCAGAGGGTGACTCTGCTAAATCTGGTACTTGACTGACTTGTTCCCTCCTTCAGTATCTTCTTTTTCGCATTAAGTTTTCTCCAGTTCCAGTTGTTCCGGTTTGAGTCCAGTTTGCTCCGTGGGCATGACAGGTTGCTTAGCAGCCGGCTTTGAAGTTCGATTATTGTATTAATATTGATGCTATCACTGCATGAATCATGATTCCTGTAGGAGGAATAATTTAAGTTTCTTTAAAATATTGATTTTGGAAAGATACCAAAGTGGAGGCACAGGGCTGAATCCTGCTGGCACAGCAGCTCAGGGATGAGCATCACCAACCGTTCTGGGTGGGACGGAGACCAGGAAAAGCAGATGGAAATTCTGGGATCGTTTTGATTTTAATGGAGCTGCCCTCCACTGGGGGCACAAACTCAGGACAACACAAAAATGTTTCTGCATTTGAAGGAGCTGCTGTTCTCATGTGTACGGAAATAACTTTTTATTGAAGCCAGGGAGATTTCCAAGGCCATAAATATGAGTGCTAGAAATTTTATCTGGAATCTCTAGACTATGATCAGAAGTCAAAAGAAGTCATGAATGCAGAGTTCTGTCAAGAACGTCTGTATTCTCTCAGTATTTCCCACATAAAATACAAAAAATTGGTTATATAAATAACATTCTGTGAAAATGTCCTTAATGACTGTGCTTTGACACATCTTTAAGATCATAAACTTCACTCTTTTTAATGTTTTTGGTAAGACTTGTAATGACAAAAGACAATTCTGAAGTCCTGACATTAATAAGTCTATTGTAAAAAGGTCACCTTCGCCTAAGAATGTTTTATTATCAGTGGAGCAGAATAGCTGTGAATATGTAATGACTTTTATCTGATGATTGCCCTGTATTCTTTCTAAGGAAAGATGGCTTCAGATGTTGATAATTTACATATAAGCGTTGAAGTGTTTGGCAGCAGAAAAACAAACTGGTTCAGAGAAATTAATTATAAAGCAGTCCTAGAAGAGACATGAAAATTAGCTTCTGATCTTTGTGTGTCTTTAAGAGGTTTAAAAAATCACCACAGGACTGCCTGTCCCCTGGGATGCCACTGTACAGCTGGAGTCAAACGCACACACTGGAGATTCACTTTCTGTATAAATCACTGGAAAGGCTATTTCTCATCTTCCTTTGGTTTTTCCACTTTGGTGTAGAACCTCCACCACTTGCATTTAGCAGAACATAAGGGATTGGGAGGTACACAGAGAGGAGATACAGGTACAGATAGATCCAGGTAGATACGAGTGTTAGTGACAACAGGAGCTCAGATTAACAAGACCAACAGCCACACACAGAGCTGTGTGAAGGTCCCCGTCCCCAGGAGCTGCCAACGGGAGAGGCAAAGGGGAACCATGCAGTCAGGATCAAACTGAACACGTGGGACAGGCGAACTCATGGGCTCCCTCTGGGAGCTGCCATCCCGGCAGGGGTTTGCTGTGGGGTACAGAACCTGTTCTGCAGCCACTGGCACAACTCTGCAGCTCAGCCGTGCCCCTCCTGCCTGCCATCACCCCGAGCACACCACGCACTCTGTGCTCATGTCCGATTAGGTTTCCCCAGGAGAACTGGGTGTTCACAAATAGCTATGCCAGAGCTTGTTTGTTATTTTGAGTCAATACATTTCACTTAATTATTCCTGATCTACCACCAATGAAGGTTTTTCAACAAAAGATGCCTCTGTTAAGAAAGCATTTTTATATACTAATGATCTTATCTCAGGAATGCTTTTCAAAGAGCAGTTAAACACCATGCTCCATTTGCCAGGGGACACAGTGAAAAGTAGGGATATTTTTATAATCATAGTTTAAAGAAAAAAATATTTTCTAAAAGTGCTATCTGGGACAAAGGCTTTGTCTTACTGTGAAGTCCAATTATCTGGGGACCAAATACCTGCGAAACTTCGTCAGTGCAACAACGCTGTGCCAACTCATCAGTATTTCAGAGGAAATACAACGGATATTCACAGGATGGTTTTTTGTTGCAGAGTGATGGCTCCTCACTCCTAGAAGCCATTCCATGGTTCTGCAGGGGGGCAGCATGCCACCTTTCATAAGAGCAGCGAGTTCCTTTCATGTGCCAGAGCAGCAGAGAACAAACAGGAACAGTTCTGAGGAATAAGTGAGAGGCTGGGAAAAGGGATGGAGAAGAAGCAGAGGAACAGGACAGGCAGAAATCGAGATTTGTCAAAAACCTTTTTGTCAAGAAGCTGGGGAGACCCGCACTGTAAATGGGACTTAGCCTAACAGCAGAAGAGAGGACAAAACCAATCCAGAATGTAGTGAAAGCATGAGGATGTGCAACTGCAGCTGTCCAGGAGTTAGATGAGCTGAAGTTGAATTCCTGAAGTGCTTCCAAGCATGTCCTGTGCCATTTGCACCAATTACAGGGCTGCTGTCCAGCCTGCCCTCCAGTTTGGAGCCTGATATGAAACAGGAGGAGCTTTAATCTCTCTGTATCAGGAAATGGGTATTCAACCTAATTTTTTCAAACCCTGATTGCATTCTTATTCTTCCTAATTCTGAGCTAATAAATGAGGCATTCCAGATTCCACCCTGGCATTTCAGCACACCATAAAAAAATACACAACAGATTAAGCAACCATTAGCAGTGTCGTGCATTCTCAGCCAGTGCAGCTCCAATGCCACATTTCACAGATAGGTTCAGCGACTGCTGTTCTGTGAGGCAGGAGCAGCGGGGTGGGCTGATTAAACCAAACTAACAACGTAATTTGGGGCTGCTTCTTCTGTTTTATTGTAATAAGGTTGAGTTGGTTTGTGCTTTCTCCATTCTGTCACCAGTGCATCTTTTTCAACAGAAGAAATTCAGCTCCAGTGATGGCAGCCCCAGAGCAGAGTCTGCCATGAGAGAAGCCACGGGCACTGAGGTGCTTGTGTGGGACTGTGCTCGTGTCTCCATTAAAAAATGAACACTGACAGATGAAAATATCAGCAGTTGCCACAAAACTTGCTTCATTTTGCATCCTGTCATAGATGAAACACCTTCTTGATGTCTTTTACATCAAAGAAATGATTTCTTTATCTGGTATCATCCAACCTGTTTTCCACTCCCAATCTTCATTCCCCTAGAAAGCTGAACACTTATTGGTATTCAGTGAATAAATTGTCATTACTTTTATTAATTATATCACAGACAAGGGAATTACTGTTCTCAATACCAAACAATGATGCTGCTCCTGTCAGGAGAGAGGAGTGAGGGATAAGAATTCCAGAAGTAATACTCCACCAGTGAAAGGCGACTTTCGTCAGCTCTTCTGAGCCCCAACTCTGCGTGGAGCTCTGGCTGTAGGAAACCACCCTCCTCCCAGTGGGAGCAGCCAGCTCCCCAGGCACCCCCTGTCCATCCCCTTCGTGCTGTGTGAGCACACATACTTGTCACTGCTCCCAGCACATGCAGTACTGCAACCTGGGCTCTGAAGTCACCACTGAGCTTTAAAAACCCACAGGTAGGAGTTCACAAAGCTCAAGTTAATCTGTATATTGGTGTCAGGGAAGCAAGAACAGGCTGCTCCAGCTCCTACACAGACAGAATTTATTCCACCCAATCTCAGAAGAGATAAAGGTTTTGTTCAGAGCCTCCTAAGAAGATACAGGAACTGGAATATATCTGGGAAAAGATTCAGTGTTCAAGGAGTAGGAAGGACCAACAGGACATCTGGAGAAACCTTGAATCCTTGGATGTCTGAGATTTTCATGGTCTGGACAAACATTTTCTTCTTTTTTT
>VZTJ01005385.1:224483-267587 GCA_013397795.1 Orthonyx spaldingii | reverse complement strand
TTTTTTTTTTAACCTATTGCACCAGACAGAAGCAGCACAAAAGTCCTCTAATTCAAGGCCAGGTTGGATAGGGCATTGAGCAGCCTGGCCTAGTGGAAGGTGTCCATTCCCATGGCAGCGGGATTGGAAGTAGATGATCTTTAAGGTCCCTTCCAAGCTAGACCATTCTGTGATTCTATGGTTCAATAATTTCTGGCTCTTTGGCATATAAAACTCAGTCTGTTTTCTCAATATCTGTTGACTCCAGAACAGAACCCTTTTACCAATGGTTCTGCACTGCAGCTGTACAGCAAGACGCACACAGCTGACCCTGCTGCAATCCTCACCCTGTGTCAGCACAGCAAGGCAACAACGTGGGGCAGCACCAGAGCTGCACCTCCAGCAGCCAGTCCAGCACCCCTGGAGCAGCATAACTCACAGATCAGCCCTGTACTCCTCTCCTGGCAACTCATCACATTCCTAAAGAACCAGTGAAAACCAGCCAGTTCAATGAAGTTTGATTCACGCTGCTCCTTTGGTCCCCAACTGGTTTGGCACCTTTTCTGCAGCTGCGGGAAAGAAGGGGGACAGAGGCACGAGTACCCTCATCTGGGGCTGGAGTCCTGCACATGGCATGCAGTCGATCTGGGAAGGATGGCTGGCAGCAACACAGCAGAACATCTGAGAAAACTGAATGGGAAGGGGGGGAAGAACATGTAGTGTTCCTTTTGTCTTGTTTTTAATTTTTATAAGAGGAAAAGACTTGGAAAAGGACATATCAGCACAGCCTAATTCCCAATGGCACATTTCAGTTTTGAGTCCAGAGATGAACAGGATGCAGTGGTGTGAATTGTTACAATAACATTAAAAATTCAGCAGAACTCATTATCCTAAATTTAATCTCTCCCTCTGAAATTCTGTCAGACTCATTATGTTGGTTCCCTTTTTGACATGGTTTAAGCACCTCCAGGGAGCAGCTGTACAATACCAATAATAATGATTAAGTTGCTGTCTAAAGCTTCACTGGACATCAAAAATAAGTAGATTAAATTCACACTTACAGACACTTTTTAAAGAAAATTATCAGTGTACGAAAATGGTGGAGCTTATGATATACCCTTATGGAGTAACTAAACATCAACTCACAGAGCAAATGTCACATAAACCTTATGGACACAGGACTCTAAGGGGTCCAGGTCACAGCCGTGGGGGAGGTTGTGTTTTCAGGGAAGCAAAAAGCTGACACTTTATCCAAACATCTCACAAACTCCAGCTTTGGAAATGTGCTGCTTCCTGCCACTGCAGGGCTCCCGCCCTGCGCTCTGCCCACTGTCCCCCAGGGCCACCCAGCCCCAAACCCTGTTCTGCAGGGGACCCACACAGGTCTGGTGAGGACAGACCTGTCAGTGCCACCAGGCTGGTATGCACTGAGCAGGCTTTGCAAGTCGTTGCAAGTGTTGGACTAGGGGTAGTGGAAATTCAGCTTTTGCAAGACACATTTGACTGGATTTCTAGAGGACTGCGCTGTCAGGCATGCACAAGGGTTCTGCGTGTAAACGGTCTGAGCTGTACTCAGCCAGGCATGGAGCATTATTACACCACAGTGCACCGTACAGACCCAGCTCAGCTCTCTTCTCACAGGGTTTCATAAATTCACACCCTGACTACTGCACACCTCAGCCCTGTTCCTCAAGCATAAGGTGGGAGTGGTCGCCATAGCACCACTCCTCTGGTGAAAGTGTCCTCCTTGTACCACATCCTGGGAAGCCTGGCTCTGCAACCCGAGGCAATGCTTCCAGCTGGACCCAGACCTAATCTGCAGGTGCCATTTCCACTGCACAGCAGATCTCAGACAAGTCCTCCCAGGCTCCAGGTGCTCCCACCTGGGCAACCAACGAGCCCCAGCCCCGTCAGACTGACCAGTCTGTGGGGCAGCCTCAGCAGAGCACTTACAATGCAGCTCCACCACATGCCTCAGGGTCCTGCTCCAGGTCGGAGGGGCCTGGAACACCCCAAAACCGTCTGCCTTTGCCACCTGTATCAGTAGGCCTAAAGGAAAAATGTTTAACTCTTCAAATTCTCTTTAGTTTCTGATATTACACAGTCACTTCAAAAATATCACCATACAGATTTATCCATATTTAAGACAATTCCATCTCTTCTCAATAAAGGACACCACTGAGATCACTAAGATTTAATCAATACTCTAAATTAAAACACACATCAAAGTTTTCTTGAGGACAAGTAATGCAAGTGCATGCTTACTTTTTAGAGGCGAGAGTTTTAAATAGAGCTACATATAGATGAGTATCATCAACCAAATTTGTAATTAATTCCAGCAACTCATTAACTGTAGGAGTAAAGTCACTGGAGCTTCACTAGTTTATGAGACGTACAGATGGGTGTCCATTTACTTGCTAAAGTATGTAAATCATGCCAGGGTTTTATTAGGTGGTGTATTGACTAAATAGAGACTCTGTCAGAGCTACAAAAAACCTGAACAGCTGTTTAACTGAAATTCCACATCAGCGCTCTGGAGTTAAGTGGGACACAAACAATATATAAACTTTGTGCTAATTTCTCCTTAAATTATCAATATTCCCACTGAGAGTCAGTAAAACTGACCTTCAGCTGCCCTGATAAGTCATGGCTAAAGGAGTGGAGATCCTGAGCCGCACCGGGTCTGTGTGCTCGGTCCTTTGAAGAGTGCTGGCTGTGTCCCAGCGTGCATCCCTACATAAACCAAAACTAAACTGAAAAGTCACTTTGAATTATTATTAACAAGTACTGCACTATTTTAATTGGCCCCCTGGTGAATACTGGCCTAAGCATGGGGACAATAAATTGCCTTACTGTGTGAAATTTCTGTTTTGAATGCAATAGTAAAAAAAGTCCCCCAAACTGACATGCACATAAGCACGTGGAGTGAGCTGAGAGCAGTAGCTCTGGTGAGAGCTCTCTGTTCAGCCAGCGTTGGAACTACCACACAGTGATGGGCAGGCAAACTCCAGTGGTCTCAGCATCAAACCAGTAGTGGTGATTGAGTGTTTGAACTCAAGACTAAAACAGTCCAGGTTTTGTATATCCTGAACGCTTGGAAACTGTATTTCTTAGTCTTCTACAAAGGCTGTTTCTTTCCTGGAGGTTGAGAGAAAGAATCTTGGACAGCCCCACTGAAGTGCTGCACCTCATGCTGGACCTGGGTTTTCCAGCATCACTTGGAAGTCAAAACAGGACAAAAAAAGAGTCAAGTCCTCATACAGAAAGCAAGAAAGCCAAATCAACCTCTAAGTAAGCTCCACCAGTGCTGCTGCCATGCCCTATTCATCAGGAACAATGAGTGCAGGCATTGAAATTCCACACTGGTTTGATAAACAGAGCGCTGCTGTCTTAGTGTGTCACATTTAGGCAAGAGAACAGATTCTGGCCATAAAAAAAGTACCCTTGGAGTCTGCTTTAATAGTTCTTACTTGAAATATTTCTCAACAGTCCTCTCATCACATGCATTTAAACAACTGCAGCCTCAGGAGTGTAATAACCAATAGCAAATCCACTGACTCTTCCAGGGCAGAAATGCAGGTCCTACATGCAGGTCACAATTTAATGAGTTCACAGACAACAAAGCTCCCAAACCAGAGGAGAATCAATGCTAATTACGACAGGGAATCCCGGTGTCTCCATTGCATCTCTAGTGTCACTCACCTGCAACCACCAACTTTTCATATATTGATTTTAGGGTTAGCATCAGGCACAGCACATTAATGTGAAACGTGTCCCTCTGCCCTCAGATTTGCACTGACAGGGATCAAACAGCCAGTAATTGGTAGGGGGGAAACATCCCATACTCCCTAGGCATAACTGGAACAAAGGAAATCCCAGATTCATGAATATTTAGCAAGTTTCCACACTCCTATGCATGATAGATGTATTTTGGTTTTAAAAGAATGTCAAAACCATTCACTGCAGTTCCCTTGTGAGATTAGAGTGGCCTCTTTTCTGGGAGCAGTTGGTTTTGTGGCTTCATCCTGCATCTACTTCCTGAGGACTGGTTTAGGGCTGGAACTGTTCAGGGAGGAAAATGGCATCCATACAGACATCTTTTATTTTCAATTATCATTTCAGTTACATTTATCTTTGGGCTTTGAGGTTGTTTACATCTGAAATATATCTGCCAGGAGTTCAAGTATTTCCTAGTCTTTGCTCACATTAATTCTTTGAAAGGATTGTCAAGACAGAGGAATCACACACAACCACAAGTGTCACCTGCGGAGGAGCATGTGAGCAGCAGGTTAGACCAGAGGACAAGCCCTGCTGACATCCTGACCGCCTGGCTGTGGGGGGCTGGCACAAAGCACTGCCCTGTGCCACAGCCAGAAACACGAGCTGGGGACACGGAAGCTTTGGTGTGCCCAGTTGGCCAAGACAGGGGTTGGGAGCCATGGCCATCCCCTCACTGGGCCAGAGCAGCCACAGACAGCTCCCTGTGGCTTTACCCATCCCTTGGGAATACAGGGCTGGAGTGGCCAGGAGAGCTGTGCAAGGGGCAGAGGGGTACATAAAATGCTCCACTGGTGAATTTAATGCCTGGTGATAAAATGCTTTATCCATTCTGACGGACAACGCTTAAACAGATGCCGTTAGTGGTTGCATTTCAAAAGTCAATGGGGCTAAATAAATCTCAAATTTACTTCTACTAAAAGTGGTATGAGGCCAAGCTGTTTTTATTCTTTAGGTGTTCAATTAAGCAAAAATCCAGAGATCTGCTGGAGAATTTAAGACTGCCATGAACAGGAAAGCTTTTTAGTTAAGCTTTCATCTCTTCATGTGAAGAACTAAATTGATGATTTTTAAATAATTTACATCCAAGAAGTAGTGTTAAAAAAATGTCCCAAATGGAGCTAAAAGCATCGTAAATATAATTTCCTGTCAGATTATATTAAATACCCTGATAAATGAACAGCTCTTAAAAGGACACTAACGGTGAACTTGGAAGGTCTGACTCCAGGCTTCTGAAAATGCCAGCTCTGAGCAGCTGCTGTTTGACTTCAGCTCTGCATGCCCTGAGCAAGCCATGAGATACAGAAGTATGAGTGTGCACTTTTTTCCTTTCTGTGATTTATTACATCAGTGCTTATGTTTTGAAGAGCCTTATCCATCTAAGAAACAAAGGGAAACTAGTCATCAACCCAGAATTTGGGGAAGGGGAGAGAGACATGACTGTTTATTGGCTCAATAGAAATCCTTTTGAATGCATCACCAGCTGCCAACAAACGCAAATGTCTTTTATTTTCCTTTCCGTGAGTGCATGTGGGAGGGGAGAAGAGAGAGGAAAGAGTCTGTGTTAGCTCTGCTGTTACACTGGCGAATTAAGACAGCCACCTACCCATCATCTACTTCCAAATCCCTTTTGATTTTCAGACACAACAGACATTTCACAGCCTTGTGTTGCCCATCCTGCTCAAATATTAATGCATCCAAAGGTTCAGATGACTGCAGCCATCCAGAACAGAGAATCAGAAATTAAAAGCAAACAGGCAGAACAAAGCCTGGTAACAAGTGCGTGGTTCTGAACTTGCTGGGAAAGCTGAGATGAACATACAGTCAGCTTGAGCTGTGACTCATCCTTTCTTGTTATTAATGCAGTATTTATCAGCACTCACTCCTTTCCTCATGATTTCTGCCAGCCCTGTTTTCACACCCTGTTCATCACCACTGCTTTCCCATTTCTCTGCCCAGATAGCACAGTGCCCATGGTGCCCAGCAGGCCCAGCTCGTGTTCTCAGGTTCTGTGTCCCGTACTTCCATTGTGTCAGCAGCCTGTTTCTCTAGATATTGTACTTCTTTTGCAATTTTTGTGTTTCTACATGATGGGGCAGCAGTGGTGAAATAAAAGGTGACAGCCTACATCACGTGTTGTTATGACTCTGTCATTCCAATTTTCAAACAGATGGAGCCAGCACGAATTGAACGCAGCTCTCGGACACACTACATGGCTTCAGCACGATGGCAGAACTGACCTCTGAGCCCAAGATGTGGCACTGTCCTTCAAAGCACAAGGAATCATCTAACTTGTCCTACTACCACTGCTGGCCATCCATCGGAGATCTGGGCACCTCTGGACAGGGATTGTGCATCTCTGCTCAGGCGCCCTCTCAGCACAGTGCTAACACTGGGACTGCTGCTCCCCATACATCCTGGCAAGTCACATTGTCCTGTACACAAGGAATGACCTTGGGCTCTTCCACCAGCCTCCAGATCACCAGCCACCCAGCACTGAATCTGCATGAAGAACCCAACCCGTTCCCATCCCCACGTTGCCTCACCTGCTGGTATCTGAGAGTCTACAGCAACAGGGACCAAGACAAAATTATCCTGGTGTCCTGTACCACATGACTGCATGGTTGACATCTTCATCACAGAGCACTGCAGCAACCTGCGGATCATGGGGATGGGACAGCTACAACCTGCTCTGTTGCTCTTTCAGTTGGGCCAAAACAATTCAACAATATTCTGCCAATGGCACAGAAAGACACTGTTGCTTTCCTGTTTCCTCTACGGGCCCCTCCAGGTCCCCGAGTCCAGCCCCTGCAGCCCCTGCCTCGGTAGCTCCGATCCCAGGCCGGCGGTGGCTGCTCCGGGCAGGCAAAGTCAGACGTACAAGTTGCGTTTATCAGAGTCCTTTTTATTCTTCCCTCATCGAGGGAAAGGCGGATAACGAGATGCGTAGTGGAAACGTGGCCAAACTCCCTCGCCCCCTCCTTGCCTCTCTCTTTTATCCCTCTCCTCCTGGTGGGCAGGGCGAGAGGCCAGCCAATAGACAAATGACGAGCCCGTGATATGTGGCCAGTCCTGGGTGAACAGGGGAGGGATAAGTGGAATGCAGAGCGGTGAGTGGCCAGGCCAGGCCAGGATGTCCCTGGTGGCCAGCACACTACCACAAGACACCTCACTGCTTTCTTAAGATAGTGATGTGCCTGTCCAACGAGGCTACTCTGTGACTGCCTCTTCTGAATGCTGGACTGAAATTCAAAACAACAGTAACAGCCTTTGATGTTTTCAGAGGTAGGAAGAAAGCCGTTTGGGCAGCCAAGGATCATTACAGCTTGTGGAACTATCAATGAAACAGGGCACTGCGTGTGATCACCAGGCTGTTCTGTGGACAGGGACAGCAGGGCCTGAGGAGCACATGGGGTGTCTGACGGGGACATCCAGCAAACCATCACAAGAGCTGAGAAGAGACACCAAACACTTCTGTGACACCAGTCCCACCTTCCACACTGACCCGTCAGCCACAGGGAGGGTGAAAGATAGAACTTTGAGAAGAGGAAAACCATGTTCAGGAAAGAGAAGATTCCAAATGCAGACGTTACAGGAAGTGCTCAACATTTCCTTCCATTCAGCCTGAAAGTCAGAAATTATAATAGCTGAACCCTAAGGAGAGGAGGATGAAAGGGCTTCGCTCCTGGGCATGTGACACTGCTCCCCTTTGTGGGACCAGATGTGAGGAAAGAGAGGAGAGAAGAAAAGCAAAGCTGGAGCTGAAAGGCTCTTCCCCCCCCCTCCCCCCTTTTTTTTTTTTAAAGAAAGAACAAAATTAAAACGATCCTGAAAGAACAACTCTTCCTTTCAAAGACATTCGTTTGGGAAGCTGGCTGTAAAAGGGTACATTTTTGAAATGTGGCTGCAGTTACCAAGCAACCTGCTCTGCTGCCAGCAGCGCCTCCAAATTCGGGGGAGGCAAAGCCCACGGCTCTGCCCTCCCAGGACAACGAGTGCAGCCGGGCAGTCTGGACAGCTGGCACACTACGGTGTGTGGAGCCAGGACCCTCCACCCAGAGTGGCCTCCAGAGCTAGCTGGGCCTTTGGAAGTAGTCAGGATGGCAAAACAATGGAGGCATTGCACTGACAGAGGATGGAGGAACAAGGAGAAGAGGACAATCTGAAATCAGCCCTGTAGCTGCAGCAGAAGAGCTCTGGGTTTATGTGGGCACAACTATAAGCATAATTTGATGTATATTACTAAAACTGAGGCAAACAGCAAACAAAATTCTAAATTAACGTTCACAGTTCTCATACACATTGGACGCACTCCAGTGCTTTGCAGGATTTTCTATAGCCCAGGGATCTAACAATGGAAAGAAGAAAATAGGTGCCATGGGACACAACCTTTCCAGGATGAAAAACCTGCCTTGGGTCCAGAGCTTCACCAGAGCTTTCATTCCAGTAACTCTGCACAAGGATATCATTACACTTTTCTAATCATGAGCTGTTTTGTTACCTCCATTACTGTTCTAAATGAGAATTAGGCACAACGTGTGCTTAATTTAGGCTATTAGTAGAGCTGGCAAAAACCTAAGCTTGTATCTAAGCTGTACAAGGAGCTGAGGGATTTTATTTCCCCCATTTGGTGAAGAGAACTAGCCCCAAAACTTCACAACCTCCCACTGTCCCAAGTGTCTCCTGACAGCCTCTGTCCCCAAAATGCCCTGAGCTGCCTGGTGCTGAGGGCTGCATTCAAACTTCTTGGCTCAAAGAATTATCAGAAAAACTGTGATTAAATGTTTTTTGAGATGGCTGAAGATGCCAATAGCAAAGACGCTCATCTGCATCTGCTCTGAGTTTTGTCCCACCCATTTCTTCAAGCCCTTTTTACTGGGAACTGCTTCTGTCCTTTCAGTATCCAGAAGTGCAAAATGGTATCAGCTGCTTCCAAGGTCTACCTTAGGAGCAACAACAGTAGAGAAGAGGAAACTCTGGAGTTGGAGGCTCCAGACCCAGATGGGTTAATTTGGGCAACACCTCCCAGCACCTCTTTCCACCATCACCTGAAGCAGATGCAGCAGCGTAAGCCCTGTGCTGCAGCGTCACTTGTACAGAGCACACAGTACTGCCACTCTAGCACTGCCTTCGCTCCAACAGCTAAAGCAAACTCTGAGAGATATCTTAGGAGTGTAAGATCGCTCACTGATCTGCACAATCGTCAACAAATGTTCTGTGCATGGCACTTGGCATATTTATTGTGTGCTGTCAGATCATGGGAAGGGTTGCCAATAATCATATTAGACTGCACAGTTTTCCCTATGTTACACCTAATATGTATGTTATAAATGCAGTCATTGTAACAAGAGAGTGATGTTGTCACTAAACAGCTGTTTTGCTCAGTTCTTTCATGAAATAACTGGAAATTGTAGGTAGACATTACATGGAATGCCTAAACCCTGCGTATTTAGGATTATTAGATGAAAAGGACAACAAAACTATTTGCTACATTACATTCCTTTATGAAACCACACAGTCTTTTAGATATTTCTTCTTGAAACTGCACTGGTAAAACCTGTCACTTTCCTGAACTGATCCTTACTGTTACAACTGAGCCTTTTTTCTGAAGTGACTGAAAGTTTGAGTCATTTAGCACAAGAACTGCTCCCACAATAGGATTCTAAATGTAATGCCACTCATTCCAAATTTTTTTGCTGTATTTTGTGCAACCATCAACCAGAGAAAGAAAGTGCCCAGGATTTTACTGAGACAAAGACTGCCTCCAGCTGCCACTCCTCCCATCAGTGACTGATTTCACAACATGACCATAACACACATAGGCTTTTTTTTCCAAGTTTTGCCTCTTTTCTCTTAGTGTTGTTAGATGAATTTTTTCCACATCTGCATCTGGCTCAGATCACCCTTTGAATTTACTGTCTGACCCATTTTCCTCTTAATTTAGTAGGAGCTGCAATGGACACACACACAGGTCTTGTCAAGGTACAACTTCTCTGCAGACAATGGGGTAACACAGGTGAGAAAACAGTGAGAGTAAATCACGAGAACAATTTCCTGTAGGTCTGAGCCTGAAAACAGGAAGGGTAGTGATGTATCCATGGAGCTGGTTTGAGTCTTGAGTAGTGGCTAGACACTTCTGTTTGCAGCCCATAACACCTCAGCCAGGTAATCCTGTGGCAGCAGGACTCTTTGCCCAGGCATGCAGCAAGTCTTGCAACTCCTCGCGTGGTATTGTGTACACAAAATCTTGGAAACAAACTGGTATTAGAGAGGGCTCAATGCAGCAGGGCTCTTGTTTTATAAACCCTGGCAGTTTGTCTGGGCTTCACCTGTGTTTAGAAATCGAGACAGAGTAGCTGTGAGACCCCCAAACAACAATGGTTGTTTTCATGTCAAATCTGTGCAAATAGCTCATATGTCAAAGTGACAGCATCTCCCTGGGATGCTCCTCACACCGAGCAGGTCTCTGGTGTGCCAGGTGGCTGCAGACCCAGCAGGCCTCCCTCCTGCAGCAAAGGTCCCAGGTGGCTGTACCTGCCCACACACACCTCCATACACCTGTGCTGCCCACACACACGCTGTGGGGCACGTCAGGAGTTTGGTACATTTTCAGCATAGCTTTTCTCACTGAGAACACTCACATTTTCTGCCTCTGATTCACCTGGGCACATTCCTGCAATTCTATTGATTTAGGCCCCAACCCAGCACATTTAAAAATGTCATTACATTTAACATTTGATTAATTTCAGTAAAACTAAATTAATTTCACAGTTTTACAGCCTTAAAGCTGTACACCCACACAAAGGTTGGATGGGTTGGAATCTAACAGATGCACAACTCCTTGGGGTTGAGAATAGATCTCCACCCATCAGCATTTTTAAGTTTGAATGTTACACTGCTAAGCCTCAGGGTTTTTCACTAATCAAAATTCACCAAATCACTCTAGGATTGCAGTCCTATCAGTCTTCCAGGTCTCAGAGAATATTTGTTAAGAGCCAAAGCACTTTAGTTGTTCACAGTGAGCTGAACAGCCAGGCTCCTCTTCCCCAAAGTCGTGTAGAGATGGGAAAGCCAAGTGTCATTTAAGTAGTGCACATCCCATTGCGGGGTTGGGACCCCACTCATGGGGTGTGCTGCATGGAAAGATCCACAAACCTGCATCACTCAAGTCCATGGGACTGGTCAGAGCATGAAGCACTGTGCAGCATACAGAGAGGAAACAGTATCAGTCCCCACGTGGCATCCCAATTCCCTCTTTCCTCCCAGATCCAAGAAGCCCCCTGAGTGCTGCTTTCTCACTGGCAGGCAGGTGTTGGGTCTGATGTTTCTAATCCACACTGGGGCACAGGGAGGAACTAAAGGTCGGTCCCATAACCACATTCTGTTTTGACTCCAAGAGGCGAATCTCCACAGGTATCTTTATATATGTGTAGACCATAGGGTGTTTCAAAACCCCAGACAGGGGTGCAGCCTGCCCCCATTTAAATGCAGATGCTTTAAGAACAATTATAAATTGCTCAATCTCCATGTGAAGCAGCAGCAGAACGGAGCTGGAACATTCAGGGAAGGTGGCAGCGCAGGCAGTCCTGAGGACACCATTAGCTGCCTTTCAGCTCTCACATTTATAAATAATTTATTTCCAGCCACCTGTGCCCAGAATAACAATTTTCTGCCCGAAATCTCCAAGCTGGTGCCGGGAGGCTGTCAGGAACTCGCTTTCCCGGGACCCTCTCGACCTGTTGGGAAGGGGTCCGGGTCTCCAGAGGGGCAGCTCTGGAGGGATCTGCCCCTAGTGGGAAGAGGCACCGAGAAACAAACGCAGAGCATCCGTTCAGCTGATCGCATTAGGGCTTTTGACTGCTGCTGCCGCCACTCAGCTCTCTGCCGATGCAGCCATCCGTGCGTTTGGACAAACAGCCAGGCAGAGGGAATGGGTAGGTCTGGAAACGTCGGCAGCTGCAGAAGGCTGCAGAGCTCTGCTGTGAAGCAGCCTTAGAGGAGAGGCTGTTTCCCCGGGCAGGGGAGCGTTATGAAACACGAGCGCACTGGCCGTGCTTGAGGATTTTGGCAGCGCGGCGCGGACGCTGCTTCCATCGCGCCTGTTGGCGCAGGAGGCCATGGAGCGACTCCCCCCCGCCACCCCCCGCAGGGCGCAGGACCCCGGCGCCCCGGCCCGGTGAGCCGCAGGGACCCCGGCGAGCCGCAGGGACCCCGCGAGGGACACGGCGGCAGCGGTGAGCGGGGCGCGGAGCGGGGCTGGGGAGCGGCAGCGGGAGGGAGCGGAGCGCCGCAGACCCGGCACGGCGCGGAGCGGTGCGCGCAGGATTACGGCTCCGCGCTGCGAGCGGGAGGCAGTGGAAGGATTAGTAGGGAAGGGCAGAGGGAGCAGGATTTATCAGCTTTTCAGATATGTATTACGGCCTTTTGTAATGTTTCACTGGATTGTAGAGGACTTAGCCTGGCTACAACAGGGGTTCCTCAGCCACCAAAGAAAGGTGAGGTTTTTCCTCGTTTTCTTACACCGTTCAGTATCTGCGAGCCGTGTGCCAGCTGGCCTGGGCACGAGCAATAACCGGACAACTTTTTGCAGAGGCTGAGGTATCAGCATTCATTGCAGTCTCAATGACTGTTTGTTTTACTAAATTTGTCCACAGCATCTAAGTAAAGGGGCTTAGTGGCATTATTTACAAAGACTGCAGGTTGCTCTCTAGATGCCCTTCCCCATATGTCCATGGAACATTATACTTGAAAAGTCAGCAATGGATACTGCAAGTGTGTTTGTGTCACAGCCTGGCGAGGCAGGCTGGAATGCTCAGTTCTCCAAACAGTTTCTGGAACATCACTGTGCTGAACAAATAGACTCTAACAATGTTTAGTAGGTGAATGTTGCAGGAATTCAGATATTGAATGGTTTTTGAAAGACACTTATAAAACACCAATGATTCAGTTACAGAGCTGTGTGTTATTGTAATTCCAGTAGATTTCCTTGCACACAGGGAAAGATCTCATCTGTAGTTCCTGTGGGCTAAGGCAAGCACAAATACATGGTACATTTGTTACAACATTCTTGTGTAAAACTTCAGCCACAGACCATATAGGGGCTTTTGGAAACTGCAGATAGAGCATCATTTGCTGGGTGCTTGAACTCTTAATGTCTAAAGACATACACCATGCATGAATGTTTTATTGTTAATAAAATACTTTTGAGATTCAGTAATAGTTTGCTGAAAGCTTTCAGTTTATCAGAGAATGGTGACAGCAGACTGTATGTTACCTCTGGAGCACATCCCTCTGTGTACAGAATGCACACGTGTATGCACATGTACGCCTGCAATGTGGGTATGCATGTGTCTGCATGCATCTTTTCCATCCTGGCTCAGTCCTGCTGATTACTGCATTATGACTTGAGCTAGGTGAAAAGTGTGGGATTAATGGAGAAATACCATGGTGTGATCTCTGCTCAAGCTGTCCCTGAGCACTTTCCAAGTCAGCACTCTCACAACAAGCCTTGCTGGACCATCTGCCTCCTGCAGGCTCCTCTGCATCCCTCACCTCAGGCTCACCAACAGGATCAATTTATTGTCTGGATTTACACCTATCTATGCTAAAAATTTGGTCTTTAAAAGTCAAATATCTGGTGAAAGAGCCTCTGGGACAGAATTTGTGCAAATTAGTGCTGACTCTCCAGCCTCAGGCTGCAGCTCTGCTCTGTGACATTGCCTTTCCATTCCAAAGCTGAATTATCTGTCACTGTAAAATGCCTCCTGTATTGAATACACAGGGTATAATATATATTTTAAATTTGTGTTATTTTCAACTTGATTTGACCAGTTTATGGTCTATAGAGTTTTTTCTCCATCTTTCTGCTAACTCCACATAAATATTTTTTCTTATTTATCACAGTTCAGTGTTATTTAAAGGTTTTAACACAATCTCACCATCAAAGATAATTTTGCAATCTGATTACATCTTGTAGCAATGCCACGTGTAGCAAGCAATGGTAATGCTGGAATGCCCTCTCAAGCTGCAACCACAGCATATGGAGAAATTTGGGTGCTTCTACCTAGTTTCTAGTTTGTTGGCAGACCTGACAGGGAGACGTGTGGTCAGCACAGACACATCCTCTAGGCAAGGAAAACTTTGTAAGTTGTAAGAAGTGCTTGAAGAAGTGTCTACTGCTTTTGGCAGCCCCAAGGCTGAGGCCAGATCCTTTGGGAAAGCAGCTGGCATGGCACATGGGAGCTCCAGTGCTCAGGGCAGTCTGAGGGTCCCTTCACTTCAGTCTCATCAGTCATTCCATCGCTCTACTGAAAATACCTAGACCATAAGCTTCATTTTGATGGAAAAGGGGTGGAAGACTTAGTTTCTATAAGTACTTAAAAACCAAATAATTTTCTAAATCACAGGATTGGAGGTGATTTGAGAAGAGATGAGAAAAACACCTTTTCTCATATTTAAATACAAACCCTTAGCAAGTTCTGCAGTGGCAGAATGACTGATGTGGTGTATTTCACATTCAGGGTGATGCAGGCTGTGCCTGAGTGAAGCACGGAACTAACTCATCCCCAGCCTTGTGTGCCTGAGCTAGATGTTCCTGCCTTGGAGCAGAGACCAAAAGCAACTTGAATTTTCCACTTGCCTTGCAGGAAGGGCAGGATGGGATGAAGGGAGGGCAGCAGGACAGGCGTGAGTGGCAGTGACTGCAGGGACGGCGGGGCCATCGCCGTGCGAGGGAGGTGTGAGCCCCACCAGGGCTGCGTCCTGGCCTTGCTGCGCAGGACACGCCGGGCACGGCCAGGATGTGGCTGCAGTTCCTCCAGGCCTGTGATAAAACCCATGTGTGCAGGGCTTTCAGAAGAGATGCCTGCCCATGGCCAGACCTGGAGGGTGCTTCTGCCTCCATCCAAAGCCAAATGTTCTGGGAAGGCCAGATAGCGAGTTCTGGACAGGTCTTGTTTGAGCATTGCACTGTAACTGCCAGAAAGGTCAGCAACAGGTACTAGTCCGTAGACCTCATCTCATAGAAAAGGACATGTTTAAGTTGGCAAAGGACATGAATATTACATAACTCTTCACCAAAAATTTCCACTCTTTTTGGTGAAAACTATCCAAGGAAACACGATGGAATTAAAAAATCACCTTTCTTTCTTTCATTTGCATGAATTCCTAAATTATGTTGTCAACGAGACCATTCCACGTGACACTTTCATAAGGAGCTAGAAAAAGGAACAATGGACCTGAGACAGAATCCATCAGCACCAACCTGTATCTTGATTTCTGTGGATTTTGGCTTCAGACAGTAGAATACCAGGATGTTTCTTCTAAGCTTCACTTCCAGCATCTGATGCTTTCCACACAAACGTGATCACAGTTTCATTTTTTTCTCTTTTCCTAGAATTTGGAAACTGGATTAATATAGAATTTCTCTGTCAGTTCTACTCGAGGTGTGAGGGGAGAGCTGAGTTCATCTTTGTTATCTTTTCCAATCTCTTTTGCAAATCTGAAGAGATGCTCTGACCACATATGAAAGCACTGCTGTGAGGAGCACTCACTGTCAGCCATCTCAGAGTCCTCAGAATGATTTTAGCTATTGGAATAAAGGGGACTGTAAATGCTTGACAGGGTCCCAATATCAAATTTGTGGCTTCTTAAGAGTTTTGCTTCTTATGTGCATTCACACAATATGATATTTTTCTTGACTTTCCAAAATGCCTTGTCATTTGACAGTGTATCCAAATAAAAGGCTGCAAGCCAGAATCCTTCAGCTGAGGCCTGACTGCATTTGTCCTTAAAAGAAAGCCAGCAAAAGAAAGGAGAAACATGGAAGAGGGTTGGATTTTTCTAAAAATAGTAATCATGAGTCCAATTCCCTTCAGTTTACAATAGAAAACATCATCTTGCCTCGTTGCCAAGAACTCTGAATTTGCAAAGTTCTAGACCTTTAGACAAGGACCAACTCTTGATGACCTGCAGCTGTCAATGCAGCACTGACCTGAGCTGCACAGAGCACATATTAAGGGACAGTCCTCAGTTAAGCAACTCTTCGTCTGTGAGTCTGGGGCTGTTTTTCAGTGTCTTCAGCCTTTACCAGCATTTATGTCAGCACTGAAAATACCCAGTCTTCCCTTAAAAATTCTGTAAATGCTCCTTCAGCTAGGAGAGTAGAATTGCCAAAAACTTTACAATGTTTCTTTTATTTCTCTTAACAAGTATATTAATGCAGCTGCCTAGTGTGACATTCTCTGTCACACCTTGCAAGTTCATTCTGGAAGCAAGGTGCTACCTTCTTTTCCTTATAGCAACTGTTTTGGTGGCAAGGGATCTGTTCCCTGCTGAAGTTGCAGCACCCAGCAGATCTGTGCTTCCACTCACCATGCCCAAAGCTGATATTTTCCAGTGCTAATTACTGCTGTTTTCTCAGTGCAGTGTTAACCCTTTCATAGCCCAACAAATAGCCATCATTGTCCTTTCAATTACAATTTTATGATTTTACTAACAACTCCCAACGAATATGGTCCTAAGCTCCCTTTGGCTGTGAGAACTGATAAAGAGGGATAGAAGACTTGTTTTCTTCCATTTTCTTTCATTCATTTTAGGTTAAACTTGCATGAAAAAGACAAATGATGCATTTTCTATTGCCAGATACTAGTTCTTTCTTCCTTAGTCTTTCCTTTTAAATATCATCATCAGAAGTGATGCATTTCAACTCTTTTAGGCATCCTTTGATGATATTGCAACACGCAGTTTATGGAAAAATCAAATGACAGTTTTTATGTCAGCAGCACTTTGCTATTTCCCCACTAAAAAGCAACATTTAATTTTTGAGTTGCACATTTGCAGCAGTTGTTGTGGGCGGAGAGTCTGCTTATTTATTCGGTTGGGTTTTACTATAATGTACTGTCATGGCAACTGCTCTAAAGTCGAGTGCATCTGGAGGTAATTCATACACATCAAGTTGAATGCAGCAACATTGACTTATACAATTTAAACTTTTTCAACCAGTGGGCAAGGGCAAAGTTACCCCTTTGAGACTCAGAAGCAGCTTCTCCTTACTGAACAAATAAATAAATAAACTTGGCAGAGCAATAGGAGCAATGCCAAACATTTCTTGATGTTTGGATGCAGAGCTTGCTGCACAGTTAAATTAGGTCTGATACCTTGAGTGTGTTCTCCAGTCCTGCTGATGCACAGCAGGTTTTCCATCCTGCTCATGTGGAGGCAGAACGTCATGCCCTGCCCGGGTGCTGTGTGGGCAGGCATTGGCCAGACTGGTCTCCCTTGGCTCCAGGAGACATTGCCACATGCTGCCCAGGCAAGTGGCAGATCCTCTCATCCTGGCGATGATGCAGTCTCCAGCTGTTCCACTTTACATCACTGCAAACATGGAGAAACTCTACCAAAATCCACTGACCAAGCACACAAGTGGCATTAAAAGGGACTAAATTGGGCCAGTGATGCAGTTTCAAGCATAACATGCCTGACCTCTGCTACATGGTCTTGATGGCCCTTCTCCAGCCAAGCTGCTGCTCTCGGCGCTTCTTGACGAGCCAAAAAGCTCCGGCTGCCCCAGCATGGCCTCTCCAACACCAGCAACTGGGACACACCTGAGAACCGGGGCTTGAACCATCTCCCACTTGGTGAATAAACCAAAAGAGTTGTGAAATCCTCAATTACAGCTGGGCAGAAATGACTGCAAATCTGATAAGCCTTATCTTGCTGCTAGGGGGGGAATATTTTAAACCTTCTGCACTCCTGTGTGACTGCAGCCATTGCCATCTCACCGCTGAGGGCTCGCAGCAGCATTTCACTGGGCAGGGCTGCCTCAAACAGTGTGGTGTGCCTGGCCACTGAGGCTCACGGGCACCTGCCCTGCTGACCCAGCCTTACCTCAAAGTACTGCATGGAACTCAGGAGTCCCCAGTCTGAATCTCAGGTGGCTAATGCATGCACACTGCTTGATTTCAGATCAGACAGCCTCCACTGGGAACAGTTCAAGTTAACAGTAGCCCCATGGCAGGAACAACTAGTGAATCAAATCCCACCTATGCTCATAGACAGTATTTCTTCAGATGAATTAGTGCAGTAACAACCTGCAGGATCTAATTATGGCTAATTTTCCATTCATTTGTCTCGGTACTTCTGACCCTTTTACTGCAATCCTTGAGCACTCACAACATTGATCAGAGATTTTCAATGATTTAACTCTAAGGGTCAGCTCTTTAGCTGGTATAAATCAATGCCTTTTCTTTGGCTTTGGAGCTGATCCGAAGGGAAGTGTGTAACTTGCACTGTAGAGAGAGCAGTCGGAATTCACTGAAGATACCGCAGCCTGGCAGTGCTTCGCACCTGCTCATGCTCACCAGCCCTTGGAGAAAGAGTAGCAATCAGTGCATTGAATATTTTCGGATATTACTCAGTCCTCTGCAATTAAAATCAGCATACATGTGCTTAAAAAAACCCAAAACCATTAACGAAATACCTAAATCAGGTCTTCAAGATCACCCGAACTGGAAGATTAGAAACAGAGACTCCTGCCTTGTGACAGCCCCATTTAGGAATTGAGGCTAAAAGGTAACAGAAAAGGAATTCAAGCTCAACTGACAAAAGATTTAACTGAGCTTTAATTTATTTTTGTCCTAGAAGTTTTTGATCTTTGGTGTGGTTGCTATTTAAGACAGGAAGAATTTGCACAACCCAATGAAAAAGGGAATGGGTGGAGACCTAATTATCAACATTTATTTAATGAAGTGGCATAAGTGAACATCCACAAAACTTTCAATCAACTACTGAAACAATAAATACAGTGAGCAGATGTTCATTGCCAGGACTGCGGATTTCAGGAGTGCGCCCCAACTGCAAGCTAAGCAAAAGCCATAATATTTTCTTTTCTGGGAAACACTGCATCTTTTCTCAACACTTGCCTGCCTCCACAGAGAAGGGATAGACTGGGAAAACAGAAACTTTTGGGAAGATGCCAGCTTTTATTTGCCACGGGAGGTTAAAGGTTCCCTAGAGCACAAAGGAGCTTTTCTTGCCCAGACAATCCCATCGTGGTACACATCAGCACAACTAAAGCTGCAAAGCTCAGCAGCAGTCAAGAGAGATCTGCTGAACTTGAGATGAAATTCTTTCAAACGTTCACTAGTTTTTCTCCACACGCATTCCCACATCAATAGTTAGCAATATAAATCCAATAAGAAAAAATATAGCAGGATCTCTGGTTTCTGTTAAAGCAACACACACAGAAACTCCAAATATCCTTCCAGCCTAAAGACCAACTTCTTTGTGCTGCACAGAGATTAATAATTATTATCTTATCTATTGTGAGTTGATGCAGTTTCGTTTTTCCTCCCACACACCCACACTGCTATTTCCTTCTGATCTGCATTTGTAGCTGAGCTACTGTTTAGCTGAAAGGAAAGAATTTGGTAATACCTCCCTAAGAAGATGCATGTACTGTGGCTGCCTGTTCATCCAGTGACAAAGGATGGAGATGTTGGCTACTCACAAAAGAAAATAAAGAACTTCTTTTCCAAACATCCCAAGAGAAATAACCTCATCATTAAGGTATTTCTTGCGCATTCCAAGTTAAAAAGTCTGAAGATCTGAAACTCCCTTGAGCTCAATCAGTCATTCTCATTGGATTATAATTCTTAACGTGCATAATTATAAACAGCAGATGGAGAAATGCTCAGATAAAGCCAAAAGAGGTGGGTGGGGGAAAGTCACCCTGATGGTGGATGTTTTTAATTTGGATGTGAACCAGTCTTACTCCCCTTGGTCTTTCAGGTTTCAGCATCGGCTGTTCGGCATCTCAGAAGGGCACGATGAAGGCATTGCCCCAGGAGCGCACAGAGCCCCTGGGCCAGCCGGGAACCTGAGGCTGGCAGCAGTGCCACGCCAGGCTGGTCTCTGCTGCAGCCAGCTGGGAAGAAGCTTTTCATCAGGAGAAGGCACCAAAGTGATGAGCTGAACTTATGGGAGGAACGAGTGTCTGGCCAGGCAGAGATTCAGGGGCCCGTTGTGAAGTGTGAAGGGCCAGTTTCAGTAAGGGCATGGCCAAAGCTTTCTTCAGGCTACAGAAGTTTCTCCGTCGGACCCAATTTCTGCTCTTCTTCCTCACAGCAGCTTACCTGATGGCTGGCAGCCTCTTGCTACTGCAGCGGACCCGCCTGGTTATCCAGCAAGGTTCGCGTGGGACCCCTGCTAATCAGGCCCTGCCAGTGCTGGATGAGATGAGCAGGATTGGGATTATAGACCCCCAGACTCTGCAGAACCCTGGTCCCAGGCTGCTGGTGGGCATGGATGCGCTGCAGGAGCCGGCCCTGGACCCACGGCACAGCCCGCACTGGCTCACGTCCCGCAACTCGGAGCTCAGGCAGCTGAGAAGGAGGTGGTTTCACAGGTTCACCAGTGATCAGGAGCCCATGCAGACAGCAGGATTTAAAGCAATGAAGCACACTACTGAGCACAAAGGTAAGGGATGTACCCTGCCCGTTTTCTGGCACACACACAAACTGCACTTTGCTGTCCCCGGGCAGACACGGATGAGCATCACATGCCCCTGCGGGTCTGCCTTCCTCCTTGCTCATTGTCACTTCCAAAACAGTTCTTAGGCACATGCACAGGCCGAAGTACAAACCTACCCTTCCTGATCATGGTGAGCTGTAACTTCCTCCAAAAAGTCATTTTATTGAATGGAAGCCCAGAAATGAAATATGCTTCCCTAATTTAAATTATTTTCTCTTCAAGCAGGCAGAGGTGACCACTTTAATTTTCTTTCTCAGAAGAGGGAACACTTTAAAAGTGAATTTTATCAAATTAACCATCCAAAACCATACAGTACCTTAAGTCTAGAAGTGCCTGCATGGCTTTATATGCTTATGATCCCTGTGAAAGCTGGGCACATTTGGGCTGGCATCCCTCGCCAGGCCACCCACGTGCTCCAGGGAGCAGCACAAAGCCGGCTGCCCATGGTGTTGGGCTGTTACACAGCTAAGCTGGAGCCCCAGCCCTGCCATCACCTCCAATGGCTGAGCATCCCCAGGGAGCAGACAAGCCCACTGAGGAGCCCACCACAGGAAGCATCAGGATCCATGCTGGGTGACTGCCATGCCCTCACTGCAGCAGCAAAGTATGAGTTTGCAATCTTTGATGCTTTGCCTTTTAGAAGAACTAGTTGTTCTTGGAGATGTTTCACTGATGATAAAACAGGAATGGGATCTGCATCACTAGACACCACATTTCGAAATTGCGTTTTAGTTTGTTGAATAAATTGGCCCAAACAAAAGGGCATAAAATCCCACAAAATGGGTGCCACATCATGATACTTACTGAGGGAATTGTCACAAATGGGAATGAGAAGGCGATAGTGGTGGGAGATGAGTCATACAGCATGAGTCAGGCAAACTGAACTGCTCGAGTTACCTGAAGCACCAAGCTGGAGCTGCTCCACGGACAGAACCCCTTGTTGGTGGTAGGTTTTGGTGGCAGAGGAGAGACTGAGAGCTGCTCAGCCAGGGCCTTGCTTAGGTTCTAACAACTGACAAGAGGGGCCAGAAGGACTATTTGTTTGTACATCTCACTGTTCTGAATTGTAGATTCCAGTATGCATCGTTTGAATATCTGATTGAACATGAAGTGACATTATTAATAACAATATTGTTAACAAGCATTGGAATGCCTTTAAAGGTAATTAATTAAAATTTAACTACCTACGTAGAGCGTGTTATCTTCTCCAATTCACTTCTAGTAAACTTAGAGGCTTGTTATTTCGTTATGGATCCCTTCCAAGACCTAATGAACTCCTCCATGCTTATAATGCTTAATAAAGTTCAGCGATGCCCTGTGGTTCCTGCTTACTAGAGTAGCATTGCCTGACCATGGAGGCTGGGCTTGTGCATTCCTCATGGGTGTCAGCTTCATAAGGCCATGGCTCTGATGCAATACAGCTCTGCCCCTGTTTGCCCAGGGGCTGCTAGCCAGCCCTTCAAAGGCTTCCCCAGGCAGAAGCTTAGCCCAAGCCAAAAACAATGGCATGGACCCCAGCCTGTTGTGAAGCTTCCAGGTCACTTTGCCTTGCTCTGTCTCCACCCAGGAGCACGTGGCCTTGGGTAAGAAAATCCAAGTAGTTTTTTTCCTCCAGGTGAGGCTGTCTCACCTGCTGACATTGCAAGTGGCTCAGGGTAAGGACCAGACTTTTACTAACAGGGACACTGGCAAATACAGTTAGTACAACAGAGAGTTTTCTATTCCAATTGCTCCCAGCAGATGGAGTTTTCCAGTTTCCCCTGGCCTGGTTCTGCCACTGAATGGAATGCAGAGGTGACAGGGACTGTATCGCTGACATGACATGACATGACATGCTACTCTGAGACCGTGGAATCTCTCCGTGACTCATTCATGGGAGGATGTGAATGAGAAATTGCTGCCAGGCTGGCAGTGGCTTGGGAGGGACACAGGGAGGAGGGCAGATGGTGGCTGGTCTGCCCAGGACCCCCAGTCAGGCTCTTTGGCCCCACATCCTCAATTTTCTGCTGCTACAGAAGTACCCAAATCAAAAGTCTCCAGTAAAATGTGGAGCATCTTTGTTGCAGGTGCGTGACTCCCACGTTGTTAATGCTGTGCTGGGGGTGTGTATTCACAGCATGTGAATTTTCTAATTGCACGTTGGGAAATTACTGTGTGCAGGTCTTTGAATCTACTGTTGTCTTTGTAACACTTAAATGTTTCATTTTTTATTTCTGTCGCCAAAATCCCTGATGGAGCAACTCAAACTTCCTTTTCCTTGTGGATTATTTAATATAACATTTTTTAGTTTTATTTTCACCATATATTCTTTTCCTGTCCACACCTCACACTATTTAATTTCCCTGTGTTATCATCTCAGTGTTGCTATTTCTGAAATCGAATTTCCTTTTGTTCTTCATATTTTAATGATAAAATGTACTTATAGACACACGTTTGCTGTATAGTAGTGGGACTCCACATCATCCTTCCAATTTGCATATTAAAAAATGGCCTGGATTTTTACAGTATTTTGTTCATGACAACAAAAATTAGGCTGAGCACTGAATGCAGTCTAAGAGAAACATTTATCTTTCCTATGCTAAGTAAAGCAAGACATATTTGAAGAGATTCCTTTGCACCGGAGCGCAGATAGCTCAGTGTGATAGCTACATTGTGCTGCCTAGTTAAGAGTGAATTTATCTTTCCATTACAGCTTTAATATAACTTTCTATATCCAAGGAAAATTGATTTTCTTAATATTTCTCTTGCACCATCTCATTATCAACTAGAGACTTTAAAGAACACTTGGGAGATATCCAACATGATTTCTGGAAGTTTTTAGCATTTTGAAGGCGACATTCTCCTTTACTTTAGAGAAGTGCCGTGTTTTGTCACCCAGAGGAGGGAGTTGAGCAGACAGCAGCTGTGTGCAGGAGCCACGGTCCTGGGTGGGTCACGGACTCTGGGATGTAAAGTCTGCTGAAAGGAACCTGGGGAAGGGAAAGTCTCACTTCCTTTTTGCCCATTTCTGTGGGAAAGTTGCACTGACCCCTTCAATACCCTTGGCAAGGTTCAGGACCAGTGGAGAGCTCTGCAGAGTGTGTGGGACCCCAGACAGGTTGGGACTTGACCAAATGCCGCTCTGCTAGCAGCGTGAGGCACTGGAGGAGCCTGGGATGGGTTTTTGCTTTCCATCCCATATGCATTGCCTAACCCTGGTCTTGCATGCACACAGGCACCTACATGGGCTGCTTCACTCATGATTCGAGGGAGAGGACACTGAAGGGAGCTGTCTTTTATGACTTAAGAAAAATGACAGTAGCTCACTGTCAGGAAGCTTGTGCTGAGAGGTGAGTTGTATTTTTCACTGCAAGTTTTCTCTTTCCTGACAATAAGTGGAACTGAATTTGAAATGGAAAAAGCATTCCTATGTTAAACAAACAGCATCTATGAAAGCAGTGATTATATCATACCTTCAGGTACAGTGTAGCTCTGCTACCCTGCTTGAAGCAGACTGCTGCCTATTCTCTGTGGCAGCATGGCTACTTACAATGTATTTTCTGTTGTCCTAGACAAAAATTACTGTTTGGTTAAGTAGTCTTTGTAAGATACCTATCTTTTGATAGATATTGGTCTCTAGCCCAAATCTTGTCAAGGTGGCTGCCGCTGCTGAGGAGGCCAGGCCGTCTCCAGGACAGACTCAGCTCCAGAGCAAGGCAGCAGAGGCATGGGACAGGTTCCACCTTCCTTCAGTACAAACTGGGGGACAGACAGGTGTCTCTATGACAGTGACTGGTGTTTCTCTTTGCAGGGCTTACACCTATGCGGGCCTGGCATACGGAGCAGAGTGCTACTGTGGGAACACACTCCCAGCTGCTGCCTCAAAGCCCGAGGAGTGCAACAGCGAGTGCAAGGGCGAGAAGGGCTCTGTGTGCGGAGGGGTGAACCGGCTCTCGGTCTACAGGGTGGAAGAGCTGCGGGCAGGAGCGAGGCGGTGTAAGTGGGCGTGTGGCCAGAGCAGGGAGGCCGCTCGGCCCACAAGGGAGAGATGGCACGACCAAGCTGAGCACAGGGCTGTCCCTGCTGCTTGTCTCACTCCGTTTGTCACCAGAGTTTGAAGCAGCGAAGGACAAAGGTGCCTGCAGGGCACAATGGCCATTTGCTGCTGGTCGGGTCCCTGGCTCCCTCCCCAAAATAGCACTGCTGCTCACCACCTCGGAGCAGGGAGAAGTGCCTGGCACACTGCCTCGGGCCTGCCACAGAGGAGGTTCCTGTCACCAGGGAGAAAACAAAACACAGTGTGGAGTTACTGCAACAGAAGCAGAATTTCAGCAGAAAAAAAATCACTCCCTTTGGTATTCACTGCAGGGGGACAAACCCATGTGTGTTTAAGAAATAGCCTTGAAAGAGGTGCCCTGTAGCAGAAAATCACTCAGATCAAGGCCACCCTACACTCAGATGACCCTAAACAAAATGAGTGATCTGTGACTACAGGGAATAAGTAGAGGCCAGAGAGCGAGCCACATCAATTCCTTTCCTGAGAGAAATGAGACCAGAGTTTTGCTTTTCCAAGGACTTCTGTTCCAGCAGCAGTTGGGATTTTTGTTTCCATTTTAGATGGCAACACACTCATCATTCAGTTAGCTGCCATGGGGGACACATGGCATGGATAAACCTTTAGGCAAACACACAGCACATAACATATCTAAACAGCTGATCAGTCTTGGCAATTGGCAAGCTCACAAGACCTTATGGATGTTATTTGCTGAGAAGAAGCACCAAGATCTTAGGTTGTGCCAGTATTGAATGGTACTTCATTTCTTTTTAAAGACAAGTCAAGGTTTATACAATAATCCAGCCAGCTACATATAAATTATATATCAAAGGTACATAGACCTAAATTGCCACTGTCAGGCTGACAGGCACATTGGCAGGTTTCCCAGGATATGCATCACTGTTTAAACCTCCAGCATAAAATATATATACATATTACTCAGGGGAAAAAAGCATTTAATTTTTTTTTAAGTATTAATGAATTACTCCTCCAATTAGTCTAGCCTGAAGCTAGAGTTGTAATTTTTTTGCCCTTAGTAATACCTGATAGTTGTCTGTTTGAAGAGTCCCCCTGACACAAGCCAGCTGAGGGGCCAACAGAAGTATTAATCACAATGAACAAGTATGTTAGAAAGTAACTCTGAGACTCTAAAGGCCCCCATGATTTACACTGTGTACTGTAGAGCACAGACCTCGCGTAAGTCTTCTCATTACACAGAGCAGGTTCAGTGACATCTCCATTTAAACCATCCCAGACAGGACTTGCTGTCTCCCCTCTCCACCCCTCACCTCCCACCGTGGTTCCCCAGACACCCTGACTCGTACCCCCATATCACGTCAACCAAGCTCAGGGTGTGCAGCTATAGCAGCCAGGGGTGGCTGTGGCACCAAGTCCTGCTTGTCTCAGGGTGTCCTTCCCCAAAAGCAGGACAATCAGACAAACCCTGCCATTTGCAGTGTAATTCATGGGTTCTCCATGAATCCTGCTCCCTCCCGATGCTGGTGTAGGCAGGTCAAGCTTTCTTCCTGACCACTGAGAAAACTCTAAACATGTTAGTAAACATTTTGTTTCAGGAATTAAATATCAGTGTGAGATTTAGTAGAAGACCTTTCAGGAACATTCTGAGAAGTCCAAAGACTCCTGTTTTTTCATTCTGTGGTGCCGTGCTCAAAGAGTTCTGGTCCTAGGTGGACTCCTGTTCCTTTCAGCTTGGGTGAAGTTATTTTATTTTTACATTACCTGAGTGATCCCAGAGATCCAGCTCTGCTTCTAGTAAATGGTTTGAATAGTTATGAGAACAAAATTTAAGCCCCTTCTGCTTAGATTGCTCTTGGCTCTTGTTAGAGAGATCTGCTTTCCGTGGTTTGTACAAAGCTAAAGGCATGTGCTCCTTTCAATACCACAGGATTTGCAACACATTTTTCTAGTGTATATCATAGTTTCTCTTATGTCTGCAGCCTTTGTAATATAAAATTTATTTTATTATTTTTGGCTTCTGAACCTAATATTGTTCTTTGTGAAAGAGGCAGGATACTACGGACGTCATTTTAAGAGAAACCTATTTCATATCCCTGCAGGGAGGAATGTTATCTATCGAGGATGTTTTAGAGCTCCAGAAAATTTAACAGACACCTTTCCAGCCTCTTTGATACAGCCCAATGTGACGGTGGAGATGTGCTCTGAATTTTGCTCCAAGAAAGTAAGAACATCCTTTCTTCTTGTTTTGTTATTTTAAACTCTAATCTACTAAGGGAAGGACAGAGATTAGTGCCTTAGAGCTTTGAATTTGTAAATGAGTTTCTAAAGGACAAAAGTCATCAGAGTAAGTACCCAGTGATGCATCTGGTCCAGCTGCTGGAATGAGGATGGCAGGAGGGAAAGTCATCAGAGTGGTGCCACTAGACATGATACACAGGCAAGCTGCTCTAAGTGATGCGTATCGACCATGAGGAAATCAACAATGTTTCTGTGTCACATTCCAATCAAGCCCTGAGCCATATCTGACCCTGGGGGAGGTGGCTGCGGCTCATGGGGAGACATGCTGCCAGAGGGTGGATGTGGGCTGGCAGCATCTGAAATGTGACTCTACTGCCCTCCAAGCGAGCCAGCTTCACTCAGGAAGCCGTGCACAGGGCATGGGCAGGGCACCCTCTGCTTTAGTGGCTGTTGGTTCCCTTCCCTTCCTCCCCATTCTGATGGGGCTGGTTTTTTCTACACAGGGTTCACTGTGTGGTCAGATTTTGCCTGCAGCCACAGTCAGCTTCATGCACTAAACTCAACATTCAATTACCACCCTCACCCCGCATCGAGCTGCTGAGGGGCTGCAGAGCAGCACTGCACCGACCACCTTCTGCAGGTGCAGGAGTACAGAGGGGCAGTTGTTTATGTTGCCTCACAGAACCTCCAGCCTTCCAGAAAAGTCCGTCACTTGCAGGGGCCACTTGGCATGAGGTACAAAGAACATTGTTATTCTAGGCTGTGTTTGAGGGCAGGGACACTTACTCATTTCTCAAACTGAGAAACACTGCTTCATTGTAAAAGAAAAATTTCTGTTTGCAGGCAAACCCAGAACTGTTTTGCCCTTGGATCAAATCTGTAAATAGTTTTTGACAATGTCATATCTCATTCGCTGAGTAAATGTTGGCTGTTGGGCACACACAGCACACGTGTTGCATTCGACTCCTTATCAGAGGATGAACGCATGGGAAAGAGCAAGAGATAAGCTGCTTGGCAGTCCTGTCACATGCTCCCAGACTCCAAAAGACTTTTAAAAGGCAAAAAGTGTTGATATGGAATAGATGGACTTGAACGTTCTGCACTCAAATACTCCCTGAACTTCCTTCAGCCTTCTGCCCACCCACACAGCCCCATGCCACCAAGAGAGCCCACAGGGGACTCTGAGGCAACCCAAGTCTTTCTGGTAAACGGGAGAAAACCTGAATTTTAGGGCCAGTAAGCAACTGCTAATTTCTTCAGCAAATATTTAGCACATTTCCCTCAAACTTGTTTTAATTCTTACCACTATTAGCCCAGTAGCTGGGCTTCACTGCCCCACCACTACACAGTTTTGCAGTCTGTTAACCTTCCTGGGTAAGATTGGTACACCAAAACCTGAATTACTCTGCATCAAATCCATTAAAATCACTTCTTACAGACAAGAATTTTCCTTAGGAATTTATTCCTTGCAAACAACACTAACTATAACTTCCTTATGATTGCATACCTTAGGAGGTTTTCTGTCTAGAAGCAAGGTAACACAAAACACAACACATCTGTGCCTGTCTCACCAGCTTGGCAGAGCCACTTTTACACTTCGCCTGCTCCAGTGCCAGGCACAGGGACGGCCATGCTCAGGCACAACACGTCCCCTCTGCCTCTTCCACACAGGCACCAGTGCAGTCCCTCTTAATTAACGTGCCAAAAATCATTTGGTGGAGCATTTCTAAATAGTTTTTTCAAAACTACACACAATAGTTCTAATCCTCCACCAACCTCTCTCCGCACATTCATTTTTTTTTGCAAACTGTGAGATAAATGCTTGTGGCTTGACTTCGTTCTTTCTATTCTTAAATGTGATTGCAGCAGTCAGTGGGTCTAAATTTCCTTCTTCCCTTTAATACTTCTAAGGGAAAGTTTCCGCTACACAAACTCTGGTAAAACCAACTGAATAAGGCAAATATGTGGCAGCTGACTCCTCAGTTTGGGGGAATATATATGGAAGTTTAAAAGTTGTTCCAATTAAAAAATCTCATTTTTGGGGGCAAGCTAGAACTTTTCCTACACTGATGTTTTACAGGTGGAATTACATACTGGATGCTGCAGGAATATGATAAACCTTTTTTATGAGTTATGAAAAAGAATATTGTGAATTTTAAGTGTGAGGTTCGTGTCATTTTTTAGGTAATTGCAATATGAAGACAGTAACATTAAAGTAGCATGAACTTTAGAATATCAAACACTGCTTTGATCTTGACAGTGGCCGTATGAAGATTTATTTTCTTTGCATGGCAGCAGCATTCCCTGCAGGCTGTTGATGCCATGGCATTTACACACGGATCCGTTTTCTCTCTTTTGTAGGAGTTTCCGTTGGCAGTGATTCGAAGGCAGGAATGCTACTGTGGATACCCCACCGGGCGCTTCCCACTGCGCGACGGCACAGATGGGCTGCACTGCAGCGGGACTCGCAATGCCAGCAGCACTGCCGAGGGACAGCACTGCCTGGTCTATCAGACACCTGTGCAAGGTACAAGCTCCAGCCTTGCTGGGCCAGGGCCGCCGCTGCTGGAAAAAGCCCCTTTGCCCCTTCTGCAGCGGGTAAAAGTGATCTTGTTTACAGCAGTCTGAGCCACAGTACTGGGTATCACCATCCAGGCAGGAATTTAGGAAACAGTCTTTCTCTAAATTGCCCCCGTACAATCATGCTCGTGAAGATGCATCTTTCCATTCTCTCATTGCACAGCACAGTCTCCCTCCAACACAGAAAAACACCTTTATTCTGCAGATGGAGAGAATTGAGGGAGAGCCTGGGAAGGCATTTCTCCACCATGTAGCCCCCGTATTAGGAAGACACCAAGGCAGCTCTTCAGACCTTAAGTCTTCTTCCTCTAAAATATTCAACTTCATACTTGTTGAAGGCCAGAAAAAAAAGTCAGAAAGTAAGGCTCTGATCTAGAAAACCATTTAGGTGGTTCTGGCAACTTCATCCATGCAGTGATTTGCACTGAGTTCAATGAAACTTCTCACAACCTTAAAATTAACAAGTTAAGTGCTTTCCTGGATTGGTGGTGGGCTTTTTTTATCTCCCAACACCCTTTTCTTTTTTTCCTCCATCTCCCAGTTCAGAGGTAGACTGCAGACAGCAGCACGAAAGAAGATCTTGCAAGAAGAATGCTTGTTTCCATGAAATTGCTAGTACTTTGCAGGTCTGTGGAGACCAGTGCTTTCTCTGGCCTGTGCGGGCACTTTCTAGCCATGACTTCATCTAGAGCTTGCTGTAAAGAATGAAGAGAGTAATTGAAATTTTATTTCCTGGCTTCTTGATGAATCATCACATAGGGTCAAGATTAGTTCTTATCCTATCCTTGCTTTCATTGGCATGCTAAGAAGCAAGGCGAAGATTTACAGAAGCATGTAGGAAACCAGGTGTCTGACTCTATGTTTGGAGGGCTCACCACTGCCTGGGTCTTCAGAAGGATATGGCAGAGCAGATGTTAAACTAAACACAGCTTGTTTCAGTAGGAGGGGTTTTTCCAGTGTTAAAAAACTCCCAATTTCCAGGTGTAGTGGTACATTTAGAGTTCCACTGAAGAGCCAACCTGACAGGGAAGTAGCTGGTAACAAACAGGCTTCGAAAGGCTGTTAAGACAACTTGCTGGCACGTACAATGGTTTGTTGCAGCTTTATGGAAAAAGCATTGCCTAACATAAAACCAGCAGAAACCTCTCTGAGGATAATCTCTTTGGCCTCATACAGCTGAATTAATTTTAGGAAGTAGCTGACTCACAACCAGACCAAAATGATGTCCTATGTTTGTAAGAGAGAGAAGGAGGAAGCAATAAACTCTGTAATCAAGAGCTGTCAGTGGAATTATTAAAAAGCCACAATGCTAACAATGAAATATCTTCTCTACTCACAGACACCCGCTGCACGGACAGGAAATTCTTAACCACCAAATCCAAAGTGTTTGTTGCTTTGTCAAGCTTTCCTGGGGCTGGGAATACATGGGCACGCCATCTGATAGAGCATGCCACAGGATACTACACAGGAAGTTATTACTTTGATGGAGCCCTCTACAACAAAGGTACTGCGGCCCAAACGACGGCACACATGCAGCCCTTCCAAAACACAGATCTTTATTTACTGCTCTGTCATCCTTCTGCTTGAGCCAGCAATGGCAGTTGCTGTCAGCACATTTGGTAAAATTTAAACACGTGCTTGGACTGAGCAGCCTCCCGCAGTGCAGGTAGCAGCAGGGACAGCTCCAGTAGCACGCTGTTCCTGACAGGCAGCTGCCCTCACAGACAACAGCCAGGCTCTCCATTTACAAGTGTGCACATCGCCTGCATTGGTGCCCTGTGCACACATACGTGTGCAGCTCCCATCTGACAGGCTGGTTAAAAGACCCTAAGTACTGCGGGTAAGACCCTTCAGTAAACATGTAGGCTAAATTTTCAAATGTTACTAATTACTCTGGGAGGACAGTATCCTGAAGGGGCAGAGATTTAGCAAGCACCAAGCACTGGCCCTGTGAAAAGCTGCCTCATTGCAGTGCGGGGCTGAGGATGCCTTCCCCAGCAAAGGGATAGCCTGGCTGCCAGTGTGTGCTCAGCTTGGTCGCTGGGGTTCCAGCCATGAGTGCAGCTGACTGGTACTGTCACACCAGCTCTACACCACTGTAGGGAATGATTTCGTGGGAAAAGGCACACGCATATAATCAGGCACAAAAGCCAACAATCCTGTCTTATAAAATAGGTTTTAAAGGAGAGAAAGACCACTGGAGAAGTAGAAGGACCATCTGTGTGAAAACACATGAAAGTGGCAAGACAGAGATTGAAATGTTTGACTCAGCAATCCTGTTGATAAGGAACCCATACAAATCGCTGGTGGCGGAGTTCAACAGAAAATACGCCGGGCACCTGGGCTATGCCACTGACCGCAACTGGAAGAGCAAAGGTAAGCATTACCCCAACATGGGCTGGTTCGAAACCGTCTCCTCAGCATGCTGGGAAGGGGCGACATGCTAGGACCTGAGTGAGCACTGCAAACAAATTCAGTGGGACTTGAGTCCCACTGCAGCTGAGATCAGTCCCAAAACCTCTGACACCTCCGGGAGCGGCTGTGGTCTTGCTGTATGCCCACCCCTGGAGAGGAGGGGAGCGCAGCACGAATGCCACAGGCACACAGGAGCATCACTGCCATTGCACTGCTGGGCATAGAAAACATGTCCATGTACAAGCTCCTGTGCACAGCCCATTTGCCAGGCTGAGGTGAGGAAAATTTGCCCCTGCAGCATGTAATAACCACAAGAAACCTAATTTAAGATTTGGAGGATCCAATGGAGCATGACACTTTATGAAGGCAGTTTTACAGCACTGCACAGGTACTGCTGCACTGCAGAAAAATAAGGATAATAGCAATAAGTAGACTTGAGATTCAGTGTCCCCTGAACACATGAAAAGACTTCAGAACCTGCCTTGCCACACTTCACGTGTTTGACTGGCAAGCTGGCTGGTGACTGCAATTTCCCCACTGGATACACTGCTGCATTCAGACTCTGCAGCAGAAAAGCCATTTGGCTTCCATTTCTCCTTGTACATATTTTAGGCATTACAGCTGTGGCTTGGCAGAGGGCTGGGGTGGGAAGTGTCCTATGTCACAGCACATTTCTTTCCCAAGTTGATGTATCACCTTTCATCAGGCACAACTCAAGACCTATTCATCAAAAACTGACAAAATAGCCCCCAGAAAAGAGAAAAAGTCTGCTGGGAATGGCTTTCCCATACTGCAGACTGCAAATTGTTACATTTCAGCCACAAATGCTCTTTGTCCAGGCCAAAAGCTTTCACTAGGACTGTCTTGACTTCAGGAAATTAAATTATCATAGACAGCAAATAGAGATCAAGGTATCATCAATGCCTAAGGCAAAGGAAAATTGCTGACATGCAGCATGGCTAACAGTGTCTCATTTTCCTGGTCATCCAGAGTGGCCGGATTTTGTGAACAGCTATGCCTCCTGGTGGGCCTCCCATGTCCTGGAGTGGCTGAAGTATGGGAAACGCCTGCTCATTGTCCATTATGAGGACCTGAAGCAGAGCCTCATCCCCAAGCTGAAGGAGATGGTGGAGTTCCTGAATGTGACAGTGACAGAGGATCGACTGCTCTGTGTGGAGAACAACAGGGATGGGAATTTCAAGCGGTCTGGTGCTAAGCAAAAGAATTTTGAGCCATTCACCCAGGAAATGAAAGATCTTATCAACAAATACATCCTGACAGTGGATGAAGCCCTAAGGGGAAGAAACTTCTCAGGGCTGCCCAGGGAGTATGTGCCAAGATGATAGGCTGGTATCACGCTGCTGTGGTTAAAAATGAAGTTTTTTGTTCTTAAAAAAACCAGAAAAAACCCAAACAAACAAAAAACCCACAAACAAACAAGAAGAAAAGCAGAGAAAAAAAAAAAACAAACAAGACCTCTCTAGCAGTTATGGCAAAGATACTTGTGGAGGCTGCTGCACAGTGCAAATTCTCTCCACTCTTGGGAGAAGGGGGTGGCCACAGCATCCCCCACAGCTGGGGACCTGTAGGAGAACATAGACTTTAAGCAGGGCTGGTTGGGAATCCCTGGGTTTTATCAGCCTCAAGCCTGGCTCCGGGGGCATGGCTGGGACCCCCGAAGGGTGGCAGAGAAGAGAGTGCCACCTGTGCTAGGGGCTCGACACAGGCTTGTGCACCTCCATCTCTTCACCTGGAGAGTCACAGTGGGTCTGGGGGGACACCAGGGCCAAATGTCACCAAGGGCAGTGCTCTTGGTTCTAGAAATGGCCGCGGCCCCCATATGAATGTCAGCCTGGAGCACCTGGAGAACAGGGGCAAAGGGGATGAACCCCAGCCCTTCTGGCCCCAGCAGGGGTAGGATCCTACCTCCTACTTCATCCCTGCATCCCTAGGGGAACTCCAAGGCAGTCCAGCCTGAAGAAACATGGTTACTTAGAGCTGCCCTCTGGAGCCACCTCCAGCAGCCATGCAGATTTGATTTCTAACTCCTGCACTTCCCTGAGGTTTGTTTGACCCTGCACAGGGCCCGTGTGCAGTGGGAAGGGTACAGGGGCACATGGAGCTGGAGGGGCAGCTGGCCCATGGTCCTGGGCCACTGGGCAACTTGGAGGTGCTTAAACCCCAGGGCAAAAGGGGCTGCCCTGCTGCGAGATGCTTCTGTTCATGTGAAATAAAGAATTTCTTAAAAATTTGAGTGAAAATACTAATTTTAATAAAATAAATTTATATAAAGGGAGCTGAACTTCCTCTGCCTGTGTATCATTGGTGCTTTAAAAAAACTACAGAACATGGAGTACACTTCAACCCAAGTCTCTCCCTGTTTACACTCCACACATGGCTCATCTCTGTGCCACCTGGCTGGGTGGGGCTTGCTGCAGGGCTGTCATGTCCCCATCCCCAGTACTCACTGCCTTCCCTGGCAGTAAGGGCCCCAAGGGCCACAAAGCGGTGAAGGATTGCGGTGAACTGAGCTGGTTCACAAGGAAAAGAGGAATTCTTTTTGTTTATGCGAGGGGTACAGCTCAAAAAAACCCCAACTCTGTTTGGGTGCTGTAAGCCCAGATAAAGACAAGTAGTAAGACCCTGTGATGCCTGCACGGGGTGGCACAGCCCTTCCTGGGACACCACGCAGCCCCCATGCAGGAACACAGCTCACACACGTGGACACGATGAAAAAAATCCCAAATAACATTGTGCCAGTAACAAACACCACACATAATACAGAAACACCCAGGTACAGAAACATTCCTGTAAAGCCGATAAATAAGGGTGCTACAAAATGGGACTATTGCACTACTCTGACTTAGTAAAGAGCTGATTCTTTTGAAAACTCTGCATTAAATCTCTTCCAAGTTTCATTTGGGCAGCAGTTGCTGTTGATGGACGTGGGTCACAGCCAAGGAGTTTGAGCCCAGCCTGTGGAAGGTGCACAGATACTTCACAGAAAGAAATTGCTCTTAGCCTCACTGAATTACATGCCGAGACCACAAACCGGGATTTGGGCCCACCACAAAACATGAAGATTATGAGAATGACATTTCATTACATTGCCTTTCCAGCCTTATATAACATTATAGGATCATTTAAAAAATATTTTGATCATTTCAAATGTGTAAATGCTGAGCAAGGACAGGCTGTAAACTCTCAAGAAGGCAATTTAATTATGCATATGTCCTGCAATGAAGACTCCAGGTGGCTATAATTAGACCTCGCAAAAAATATGAATATGCATTTGCTCTATAATGCCAAAAATCAGCTCATTTAAAAAGAAATTGTTGCTAACCATTTCTTAATAGCTGAGATACAGGGACTGTGTCTTCATTTTTATATATTTTGTACAAAATATGTATACACATTCTATACATTATACATCTGTATGTACAGACACGCTTGTGTATGTTCTGCCAGGGTTCTTTTAGGATCACAGGAATAGTGAAGGACTTCATAGGTCATTGCACACAACCCCCACCACAGCCTGCACCACCACATGCAAGTCACCCACAGAAATAAGCTGACTTCTATCTTAAAAACAGCTGCAGTATTTTTGCTCCTTTCTCTCCTAGGGAAAATGTTGCAGAATGTTTTCCTTTTCTGGTCAGGAAACATCTCCAGACCAACAGCCTGAACAGAGGCATAGCTCACACTGTCCTTCCCTGCCACATGTTTTTTGGTCAGTATTGTCTTTAGCTGAAGTAGCTCTTCATCTTTAGCTTGAGATGTGTTCACAGATATTGGTCACATCCTCTCTCAAGGTTCATCTTGCAAGGGCAAATATTCTGTGGTGCTTTACCCAATTTCCCTGCAAGGCAGGTTTTCCTCTCAACCATCTCTATGCTTATCGCACTCAGCTTTAATTAACCAGAATGTCTCAGCAGAAAAAAAAAAAATGGAGTGATCATGCCACTGAAAGCCATGGTGATGTTCACTCCACGTAGACTCGCCTTCTTACTTTGTATTCGAAATATTAGAAATTGAAGAAATACGCATGCAATTCCCTCAAGCTTTCAGTTTTCCTGAGGAAGTCATGAGTCATAAGCAGGCAACTGAAACAAAACAGAGATGCTACATTTGAAAAAGAAAAGCTTAACACTTGCGATTGCTAAAGTGAACAACAGTCACACTGTACAAGGTGGAATCCAGATTCTCCCTTGAATTGCAGCTCCATTCTGTCCTGCTGCACGCCCTGATTCAGGTTGCCCCAACCACTCTTCTGTTTGTTCCCAGCTGCTCTGCTGTTGACTCAAGAGCTCAAAACCAACCTCCAGACATACCAAGTTCAACTAGCTTTTCTCATAAAGAAAGAAGTAGCTAAAGCTTTGCATTTCTCTCCCTCCAGAAGAGCCACTGCCAGGACCTACATGTCCAGACACCCTCCCCACCACTCTGCCACCCACGCATGGCCCATCACGTCAAGGACCAATGCGCCCCAGGTGCTCTGACACTGAAAAGCTGGGTCGCTCAAACTCCCGTCCCCAGAGATGACAGGCAAAGACAATGCCGTGGAGTCATTCCCCACGAACCAGGACAGATGTGAAATCACCACGGGCACATGAGCTTGCTACAGACCCACAATGGTGCACACACAACACCGAGGCTTGGCAGGCTTGAACCCTCTTCCCTATCAAAGCAAAGGTCCTGGAAAACTTCTACATGTAGATGAGAGACAACCTCTCAATAGCCAGGGACTGGGTTGGTCTCTCAAAGATCTACTCACACTTTGAGTGCACTTGCACCTTCTGGACAGTGGGGTGAGAAGAGAGAGGAAAAAAAAGGTAGGTAAACCATACTAGAAGAGAGGACATAATAGGAGAGAAAATGGTTTTTCTTCCTGGAAACCAACTGCAAAATAAAGCCTTTAAAGCAATCCTAAAAAAGCATGAACATCATCACCAGCAGTTCTTTCTGCACTGCTTTATGAATTTTCCAGTAAACCCATTTCTTTTAAAACCCATTACTCACTGCTAAGACCAAGCTACTACACTACTACAGCAATATTAACCTCCATGAAATAATTGAAGGATGGATTATCAGCATGAGACCTTACATGACACCTCTCTGGAACCTAATGTGTCTTCCAATGGCCTTTAATATAATGAGATGTTCAAATATGAAAAGGAGAGTTACCGCTTTTGTCAGTTGTGACATTTATTCAATCAGAAAGATCCAACTTCTCAACTGCATTAGTTACACTTTACTTTTAACCTTGAATGGTTGACAGCAATCTTTAAGGAAGCTATCCCTTTGAATCTCCTTTTTATATTAGTGTTTAATTAGTCTAACAAATTTCCTGATGTACAAGTTATAATGGACTGTAAATCAGCTCTTCCCCTTTGAACTACAATGTTGCATTTTTTAGCCTTCTGCATACTCAGACCACCAAACACATCTATCTCTCAGCTCTTTCTACACAGCACCTATTTATCTTCAGTTACTGGTTCCCAGATCAGGAGCTTTTCCCATTGCAGGACTCCACTTTCCCATTGCACTCCCATTGCAGGGAGCAGCATCCAGCTGCCCACGTGGCTATTGCTGTTGTTGCCTTTCAGCATGCCAAAGTGAAAGCTCCAAGGTTTGTGGGCAGGAGACGCAATGGAATTGCAAGCTCTTACAACTACTGAAAATGAGAATAATTTCCTCCCATGGACCACAGTGGAGAGACCCTTCCAGGTCTGTTCTACACCAGTGAGGTGGCTCAGAAACAAACTGCATTATCTGGAGCAGTTGCTGCAGACACACAGTGACTGGATTATGAGAACTTATCCTGAAGGCAAAGCAGACAATCACGGCCTTTGGATTTTTAGATATGTCAGAAGCTGCATTAACCTATAATGCTCCTGAAATAAAGGATTTAGTACCACCCTAGCAAAATTATACAGCTCATTTCATAGGAGAAAATTCAAGCCACAATGAATAAAAAACACAGAGAGGAAAGTGATTTAAAGGCAACACCTTGCTAATGACAAGAACATTTCTTTGACGAGTGAGGTTATAAAGGAGCGGTCTGCAGTACAACTGCATCCTTCGTGAAGCATCAAATATGCTGGAAAATAAACCAAATCTTCCATGCTGACTTACCCTATTACAATGATGTTCTGGAAAATTGTCAAATACACACAAATACACGCCTGTGTGATTGCATGGGCAGTTGGTCCCACATCCTCCACACAGGGAGCAGGAGGCCTGTCGCTGCCTGGGGTCCCTGGAGCCACTGCACTACCTTGGGGTGCACAGGGCTGTGACCCCCAACCCCTGCAGCAGGGAGGGCAGAGCTGGGACAGCACCCACCACCCCGGGGGGCTGAGGGACAGCTGCACTTGAGCCACCGTGCTCTGATGGAGGATTTCTGTTAAAAGAACGTGTAGAACATTTGTTTTTTTAGAAACTGTCTTTTTTTCACAGTCACTCATTTAAATGGATTCCACTGTGCTTGTTTTATGCCTCTTTTTATTCCAGCAGAGACTAAATTAAGCTTTGAAGTTTAGTGAGAAATCCTAATGGCATTCGACTTCAGTGCTATTGCCTGAATCCTGGGGAATTAAAGAAAGGGGGGAGACCAAGAGGAAAGAAACCACTCTTCTCTTTTATTGTTTTCTACAGCTTGATCCCAAAATGACTGACTTTGAAAATAACCTTAGAGCCTAACTTTATGCATTATTCATATATACTAAAACATGTAAATACAGTTTTCAAAGGTTAAAATAAAACTCCTTTCCTGTGCAGGTTACAATTATTTAATGTTTTGACACAGTAACTTACATCATTAATATTAAACAGCAGATAGGGGAAAAGGGTGACCTAAAACAAGCAGGTACTTTTCTCATCAGTATGGAACATCTACGCATTGTTCAGGAAACTGACAGACTACAAGCATGCATAAGGTCTTCCAAAAAGGAGGGAAGAAGTAAGCATTTTAATTTTGCATAAGACTGTAGCTGCCAGTTTGCCATTGACCAAGAATGAGGTCTGTCAAACTGTCTATTTGTGAGGAAGTTTCTGGTAGAGTAATGGTCTTGCGGGATCAAATAGTGGTATTATTTCACTTTTCAGGAATAATAATGACCATGTAGTCACAAATAGAAGACAAATTAAGGGTTGTATTCAATGACTACAAGAATAAACAGGATGCACCTAGAGTGCACCTGTACACACTGTGTGGGCTAATTTAAGCCTGTACCCTCCCCACAGCAGAACTTCTGTATAGCTGTGAGCCACAGGATAACCCAGAGATGCAAATTCTGTGCTCTTTGAGCAATGGCAAAAATATAATTTCACCTACCACTGTCATGACTAAATTTCCTTACTGAAGGATGAAGCAGGCCTGGGCTTTAAGCACGTATGCACTTCTTCTAATGTTCATTCAGAAAGGGAGAGACAACAGCTTCTGCCTGTGACAACTCCTTCCCAGCTACAAACAGGATTAATCCTAATTGCCAGGGACAGAAAACCTGTTAGGCTATACAGCCTGGCTCTTTAACAGCACAGGATAATCCCCTAAGCTTCTAGGTTATTATCTATTGTTGTGTTTAGTCTGTCTTCCAGTTTTGTGTTGGTGCCCATAACGAGTACCTTAGCACCTCTCCTGTTATTTACATTGCTGAGAAAGATCAATACATCCCATGGACTCATCAGCTCTCAATTCAGGTCACTCAGGCACACTGGGGGAGTGGTGTGGGCCCAACTGTTAGATGCCAACAAGAGCACTCTGCATCCTCTTCCTTCTCTGTAAAAAGCTGCTTATGGAAAAAGGTCATGTTCAAAGTGTCCCAAATGAAGAAAATAAACTTGGAAAAAACAAACAACAACAACAACAAAAATTGCACCTACCAAAGCAGCATTCATTAAAAAAGACTTGGTTTAATTCAGACTTCCTCAGCTTTACAAACTCATTTCATGGTTGGTTGTTTTTGAGTGATTGAAGGTAAATCAACATCCTTCCTGGGCCTGTTTTGTTCCTCAGACTAATTACATTCATGCACCCATAAATTGTCTCTTCAGCCTCTTATGTGGCAGAAATACGAGAGAGTAAAAAGGGTAAATAAATGGAAATTTCAAATTTCTTCTGGGACAGGAAACAAAATCTTCTGCTCACATCTACAGCAGCATCAAAATTGAGTTCTGAGCTTTTTTAAACACAGAGGTTTGTTACAAATGCTTAATCCTCCTCTACCCACTCTCCATGTAATGAGGCACAACAAAATTATTTTCAATGTACTTTCTACATTATTTCACCAAGGATTGTTAATGATGTTTAATTTGCTATTACTGCAAAGATATGGCTTATTATAATTAGACAAGAAAATGCAAACCATGCATTGACTGTCATTCTCCAGAGCTGTGTGAGCAAGACTCTTGTTTTACACAACAACCCTTACCAGGAGCAGCTCACTTCTCTCAAGTTAGAAAAGCTGAAATCCTTCATTTTAATCACTCACTGCAAGACATATGCTAAGTGTAAATACATCCAAGTTGAAAATTGCTAAAACATTAGCATATATGCAAAATACCTTTAATCAGAACCATACAGTGGGGAACTTCCAAAACAACTTGTTTCCACAGCATTTTACAAAAACTCATATTGCTATTTGTAAATCACTTCCAAAAATAAAAGCAGGCCTGCATCTCCAGTGTGGAGAAATAAAAGTTACATCCATTTCTGGTCAATCCTGCCAATTTTATCTGTACTAGGAGCACAATAAAACTATTTTTATAAAAAGAGTAGAATGAAAATGAGAATGGCTTTTATTTAACTAATCTAAGAATTAATTAAAATAAAGATTTTCTGTCAGTTGTGGGCATCAACAAACGAACACAACATTATTCTAATAATGGATTATTACATTATTTCTCTGCTGGAATGCAGTATTGATTGGAAGTCTTGGAATGGAACAAATTGATTATTTGTGCAAATTTAACAACTGTTTATTTACAGATGCAAATGCTTATTGTTTCATTTGAAATGAGTCCATAAGCAAATTCCAGATGCTGGCAAAGAAGGCCGAGTGCACCCACAGCTCTCAGCATTTACACCTGAGATAAATTAACCCTGGTCAGTTTTTCACTGTGCTCAGGTGTGTGACTCAGTCCAGCCTCTCCCAGAATGCACCATCCGGGCCTGGGCTCTGCCAGCTGGTGCTTTAATGGCTTATTCAGCCCCGAGGAGTGAAGTGAGCTGGGAAGCAGGGCTGGCTCCCGCATCCCCCCGGGCTCCCTCCCCTCCACATCCAGCCTGAAGCAGACCCAGGCCTTTCTGGGGTGTTGGAACACCTACCTCTAGCATTACACGTTTAATGAGAATCGCCAACAGCCCACATCACACAAACACCGAGCCACAGAGAGCTGCCATGGTGCCAACCTGACATCAGAGTAACAGATGGAAACAATATCTGGCGACCAGTGACCCTCCCTTTGTGGCTATTGAATCCATTGCACCTTGGACTTGTACTTCTGAATTCACAGCTACAACTTAATCAGTGCAAAGGTCTCAGGGCTATAAGTTTTTTGATTATCCTAATTCGTTTTCAACCAGGTTGCTGATTAAAAAAAATACATCCAAAAACCGTTTCCACAGTGAATTTTGAGTGAGCGACTTCTGCAAGGGAACAGTTTGATACAGAAGTTGAAAAACTGAAGAACCTGGGCTGGAGTCTCACCCTGCAAGTCCATGGGCAACAGGGGCAAAACATTTCTCAGGATACTGTGCTTGTAAAGGACACCACGGAGTCTGGGGTCACCAAGGTCACCGTTCCAACCTCCTGGTCCAGCCAGCCCTTGAATATCTGCCAGCAGCAAGATGTTGCAGGACAAGACCAGGAGCAACCAGAGATGCTGTGGTTCCGCAAAACAGGAAAAATGCCAGGCAGCCTGGCACAGCACAGCTGGGATTTGCCAGACTGGTGGGGGTTAGAAAGTCAGCCCCTTGACTTAGCAATCAGTGAAATAAGGGAAGTCACCTCAAAACAAAGTTTTACAAACATCCCTGTCTACTCTGTGCGTGCTGGATACTCCCTATGCAGCCCCGGGGACTGAGAAGCCATCATTGCTCCCTTGTTGCTTAATTCTGTCCCTTTCTCAGCAGTGTCCCAGCAGTTGGTTCCCACCAGAGCAGTGCCCACAAAGTGCTCACACCGGGCAGATGATGAGGGGTAACAGAGAGGGACTGATGCTCCCCGTTGCCCTGAGGATGCCAGTGCTCAGTGGTCCTGGCACAGAGCAGAGGTCTGACTGCTGCTCTGGAGCCGGGGCCAGGGCCACCATGGTGGCTGTCGGGGTGCACCCACCCTCACCTGCTGCAGCTCTGCCTGTACCCTCCTTCGGGAAACTCCTGCCAAATTGCCAGTGACCACGGGCAGAGAGAAGCAACCTCCGAGGCAGAAGTGCTCAGGCAGCGTTTGACTTGCAGCCCCAGTTGGGCAGCACATGGAAGGAGAGCAGTGGAGGGAAATCCCATTCCCTCTAATGTGTCATTGCTTTGGCAGAATTTTGCTTTCCCTGCAAGGAAGCTGTCGTCTCCGTGATACTCCAGGGATCCCTGAAGGGGCAGACAGCATCAGATGTTAATCAAAAATCTCTGCAGGCCAAAAAGTGGGGAATTTTTCTGTCTCTGGGAGTGAATCTCACAAACCATGGTACAGTATCACCTACAGGGAAGCAAATGGCACAGCTCATCCTCTGAGATAAACACCCACTAAATTTATCTGAGCTTTGCCAGGCAGTTACATGGTTCAGGAGTCAGTCATCCTACTGTTCTAGGGCTGTCAAGAACCATTGCTTTAGCTAGTAAAAGTTAGCGTCATTCTACTGACTTCAAACAGACTTTTTTTGGCTTATCAATTGCTGAGGATCATTTCCTTCAGCCATTTCAAGGTAATAAAAATGTTGTTTAAAAAACTTCTTACAACTGATACACAGTCCATGCAAGGAAACAGTAAAAGGAATTTCTACCTGCAAGTTGCAAGTCTGAAGAGATGCCTTTTGCTATTTGTGCAGTGAAACAGACAAGGGACTCATCAAGTGATTTGGTTTTCAGTACAAAAGGACAAAGAGAGAGGGAAATGTTGCCCAGAAGTAACACAGATTTCTGGAGGTTTTCACGATAATAAGATTAACAAGAGAAATGCACTGTCACAGTCCTTAGCTGCCTTTTCCCGTCAGCAGAAGCTGCACCATTAGCCTCACACTGGAGCAGTGTTACCAAAAAGTTGGCAAAAACAGAAATGAAGCTCAACATGGAAAAGCTTTAAATGTTAAAGCTAAGGTCTATTAATATCCACAGGCTTCTACCTCTGTTGGGAGTAACAGGATCATAACTGCCAAAACAGCTCCCAGACTTTAGGAAGAAGAATTTGTAACCACTCTGAAGAAAGAAATACTCTCAAACATCTGTTTGTGTGTCCAGAATAGTAAAAGGCAACTACAATATTAATAAAAAAAATCTTTCAAGCAAAGCGCAAGAGAAGTTCTTTTACCTAAAACAAAGAAACTCCTCTTAAACTCAGTCCTTTCACAACTCTGTA